>JAKWJD010001726.1:0-68303 GCA_027705065.1 Solanum peruvianum | reverse complement strand
TATTTGATCTTTTCTTGCTGCCATGGGTTATCCGAAAAGGGGGTAAACCAAATGGTAACAGAGGTACCACATGTGTAGGAGATAAAACAAAAGGCGAGGGCTGAGCCATTAGATAGCAGATCATAATGGATTTCAACTTCAAAAACATTATCCCTTGCACCAGTAAGCTAATGTCACAGCTAACATGATCAATTGACGGTCATCACACTGATATTCGTTGTGACTATTCTAAGGGCTAGGGAAGTTGCAAATTCTTTCATATTGGCATATTTCGCATAACGTGGTAACCTTCAACTACACAAGATAAAGTTTATTGCACGAAAAAGTCATTTATAATCAATCAAAAGCGCAAATATAATGTATTGTTATGTAAAATTACTACCGACCTGCAGATTTTCAGTTACAACAACTCATCTTGGTTGATATCCACTGCAGGCAGATATGGAGATGCAAAATATCCATGCCTGAGATCACAGATTCACTCTGTTCTCCGCATACTTGAATAGGTAGTATTCTATTAATAAACCATGAAATATATAATGTCAACAATAAATGAAAATTTCCGAATTAATGTACATTAGAGAACAGAAGGAAACTGGGCATGCTGAACGAGCACAAAGAGAACAGCCTAAAAAATAAACAACTTGCTTCTGGGACCTTATTGGCTTCAAAATTAACAACACATTTTTGAACTAAAATCAAATCTCCAGAACAATCACAATAATCTGAGACAAATATCAAATACTAATAAGTATCCATGAAGTTCAGACAAAAACTTCTAATTTTACGGAATGCAAAGGCCAAGGCAGTCATCTTCCTTATTACACTTTAGTATGTCATTCCCTATAACACTTATCTGATGCTACAAATGTGTTCAATAAATATCAGTGTTACCTTTCTAAAAAAAGTGTTTAATATGTTTGTTTAATTCCACAGCCTTGGGTGCCCTTGGAATGTACATTTTCAAATTTACTCATTCCTATTATTGCTCCTATTTTGTGTAAACTCGATTACTAAATTAGCAACGTAGGTATTAACAACTTAAATGCAAGACCACTCCATTAAAATAAATAAATCATGTACTGTAATTTTTAAATTATTAATGACCTCATGTACCCAAGGATGTGGCCTCGTGGTCAATAAATTGGTTAAAAACTATGAGGTTTCAAGTTCATCACTCAACGGAGTCAAAAAACACTAACTGATTATTTTCAGTTTTCCTATCCTTGGTAGACAAAATTACCATGTACTTGTTACATGTGGATTGTGGAGGTGACAAGTATCTTTTTTGAAATTAGTCGAGGTGCGCGAAAGCTTAAAAGGATTACAATTTTTGCATAAATGATATCTCTATTTATAGTGGTGCGCATTTGTCACCCTCATTTAATGTATTATGTAGTCATATTATTAAAATATGTTATGTGATTACCATGAATCCCAACTAACAGTATCTCGTATTTATTGCATTGCAGTTGCATAGCAATAGAGTCGAGTGGAAATATATAACGGTAACTCTTTGCTGCCACCGCCTCCCTATTACAAATAACCCCTGAAGCAGCCCTTCCTCCTTCAATTGCTCTAACTTCCCCCTTCAATTGCATTCAACACAGCCGTTGTGCAGCCCCACAATTCAGCAACAATCTGCAATAACTCCAGGTACGCTTCTCTTGCCCTGCACTCTTCGTAGTAATTGTTTTCCCGGTTAATCGTTCTTTCACCTTCCCCTGTGGCCTTTCATCTTCACTCGGCCGTTAATTGGTGTTAGCACTACCTCTCCATCACTACACTACATTCTGCACAAACCATTAACCAGGCCCAAATCCTACATATGCTTTCAATTACAGCGTTATTGCTGTGCTACCGTATACGCATATACTTTTTTTTATTCGCAATACTGCCTTATGTATTACATACTCTCAGTTTCTAATCTCTACTCTTGCTTCCACGAGGGCTGTTTTGTTAATAATTTTTTTTAAAAAAAAAAATTTACTTTTTGCACTTCCATACATACTCCAAGGCTAACTTCTGCACTTTTCATGGAGATTGTACTTTTATTTTACTTGCATAGTCGTCTGATGTTTTTCCATCCTTAATTATATTACTAACTAGTAAAATTCGCGCTTTGCGCTGCAATTTAGTATCACAAAATTTAATAAAATAATATTTAAAAACTATCGTTCACTAAAACTAAGACATTATATTATCTTACGTATAAAATTAGATAGTAACAAACATTAATAATGTAAAGGAAAATCGGAAAATGGACTACAATACCCTTAAAGTATTGGAAATGGTACAAAATTACCCTCCATCCACCTATTGGCTCCAAAATACCCTTCTCACCCACCTATTAGGTCCAAAATACCCTTGTCATCCACTTTTTGGTTCAAAATTGGTTACCTATTTAACGGTTTAATATTTAAACTATTTAAATATTTTTTTAAATATATGGCGCTCAACTATCGTTATGATTAAACTTATTAGTATAATTTATAAATCAATCCACTACCCACCCATTACTAATTAAACCCACCAAATTAATAAACTCGTCGCATTATTAATGCAACAACATAAAAGCTACTGCCAATTGAGTGTTTTTAAAAATTTGAGAAGAAAATATCTGTAGAAGTAAATTATCATACATTCAAGTGTCTAAATAAAAATTATCGACAAATTTAAAAGTCTGACTATTTATCTTAATTATTTTTATGTCTTAATTATGTGATGTTACTTCATAGGTCACTTTTTTTCAAAATATTATATTAAAGGTTTTAAAACAAATCATAAATATTTATAAAAGTATATTTTAAAAAAGTGCATGAATTAATTCAGGATATATTAATTCTTTACATTTAGTCATACATTACTAATTCAATCTTGAAAGAGCATCCTATTGAAAGTGTCCTCCTAAATAAGTGGCTCAACATAAATTTAATTGGAGCTTTGATTCAGACACAAATAATTATAGATGTCATTTTCAGGAATCTATAATTTCATCATGTTTTAGTAGTGTTTATGGCGATTTTGATACTATAGTTGGATTATTAATTGGGTGGAGTTTAGTTAGTAATGACTGAGTAGTGAGTTAGTTTATAAATGATACAAATAAATTAAATTATAATCAATAGTTTAGCATCATATATTTTTAAAAATATTTAAATAGTTTAAATTTAAAATCATTGAATAAGTGGTCAATTCTGAACTTAAAGATGGATGACAAGAGTATTTTGGAGCCAATAGATGAATGAAAAGGCATTTTGGAGCCAATAGGTGGATGAAGGGTAATTTTGTACCATTTTCAATATTTCAAGGGTATTTTAGGCCATTTTCCGAAGAAAATTAAATTTATTACATCTTATCATTTATCCTTAAATACAGAAGTATAAATTAATGACCGTAAAAATACATACCAAGATTTGTAACATAAGCAATGATGAAAGTGAGTCACTCAACATGAACAAAGTACAATAATATTTATTTGTGAAGAAGAAGAAAAAGGAGGAGGAGGTTTATAGTTTTCGTTGTTTTAAAGTGAGAGCAATGTCTCTATTTATAGAAAACAAAGGGTAGCATGCACAAATACTTATTGAGCTTTATCAGAAATGATACAACTATTTGGAAAATTTGCAACTCTTCGGAAAGGTCACAACCATTCATAAAAGTCAAAATTTTCATAAAAGTTGCGACTCTTCATTAAATTCGCAACCTTTCATAAAAGTCACAACTCTTCATACAAGTCGTAACTATTCATAAAAGTCACAAGTCTTCATTAAAGTCGCAACTCTTCATAAAAGTCACAACATTTCATGAAAGGGAAAGACTAGTTTTGGAAATAAATAAATTTAAAAGGGAATTCTTGTTTTGGTGGTGCCATGTTGGCGTAACTAAGGTTTTCTTTTATATATGATATGATTACACTTGTGTAATACTTGCTACCCTTTGTCAAAAAATCCCATCCTTTGTCGTGCCTCTAATGCAACATTTATGCCCAACTTAGTTTCCCCATGGACATTGGTTCCTCTTCTCCCGGTTCATATTTTCATCCCCTTCCTTTTATCCATATGCTTAATATGCGTTACTCCTCATTATCGTCTTTCAGGAGTTCTAGTACGGATAGAGAAGAACTGCCTCCTGCTTTAAACGCTAAGAAACTCCAACAAATCCTTTTTGATATCCTTTGTCAAAAAATCCCACCTTTTGTCGTGCCTCTAATGCAACATTTACTCCCAACTTAGTTTTCCCATAGACAATGGTTCCTCTTCTCCGCATTCATATTTTCACCCCCTTCCTTTTATCCCAATGCTTAATATGTGTCTACACATGCCTCAAGTGCAAAGAAAGTGTGATTTGTCGTTGATTAGGTAAGGAAACATTTAACAATGTACCTCAGGCTTTCATTTAAACAAACACTAATTTTAAATTGTAAATACAGGTACAAGATACACATAAAGGTAAAATACAATGGTGGGGAAAACAACTTTGGTCCTCTTTAATTATGTAGCAGAAAAGTTTCTTGGAATTTCAGCTCCCAAGTTGGTCAATCGATTGTCCAAAAGTGATATGCATCTATCGTCACAAATTGAGGCCCTTTGCGGCAAGGACTTTGTATTCAAACTTAAATTTAGCAACTACAATTTGAAAGAGGGGCTTGAAATTATATAGTGTCAAAAGTGTTCCCGCGGATGAACAATTGGAATTGCAACATTGCATTAACAAAGCAAAATAGGAGATGTCTCATACGTTATCTACAATATAATACATATTTCATTTATAGATACATCGTTGATATCCCCGCTAACCAGTTTACAATACACTGGAATTAATGATTACTATGCATGATACTATATAGGACAAACATAAAATGGAAGATACGACAAAATCATGGGTCCAAAGTGCAGACGAGTCACATACAAATAACTGTAAACAAAATGTTGAGGAGGGAGAGACCAATTCCAGTAGCAGCATACGAGTGTATGCCAGAAAGCTGAAGAAAAGAAGGAAGTACCTCATAGAAGCCGATGTTGAAGAAAATACTGATGAAGACACAAACATCAAACCCAACTTTAAGGCTTAGAACATCATTTAGATGCTATGCACCTTGCTATTTTTATTATAGTTAAGACCTATCTAATTAAATTGGTAGTGTATATCGATAAATCAAACGATGCAAGAATTTTTGGCAAATTATATACATGTTTGTATTCGTAGGGTATCATGTTACCTACTCTGTAAGTAATACTGGTGCTACTAGATGCGGCTGTATTAAAAAATTATGTATATTCGGTTTGTATAATTATGGCATTATCCGCTTAATTGATGAACATTATTCTTTAACTGGACCAAAACATGATGTTTGACTTTTGCGAACATGATTACTATTTGCACTCAAATAAAACTTTTTGGCTTTACAATGTACATAATTTTTTATTTCACAACAAAGCGTTTTGTATGGACAAGCCAATTACATTAAACAACCAATATCACACCATCTCTTATATTCTGAATTAATGGAAATTCAATTCCAATCTTAATGAGTTCATCAGATGATACCACTTCAACTTACAAATGGACGTTACAGATAAACACAAGAATAAAATCCACAATAACAAATGGCTATACCATTGCATGGTTGGCTGCCCGGTATTTCACTAAAGCAAATAATGAATGGTTGAATTGAATGGACTTTTATTGCTAAAGATTGAAACAATACGACCGCACCCATAGTAATATAACATGCAACCTCTATGAAAAACAAGAAGTACAGACTATGAAAACAACATCCGATATTTATTTAAAAATCCGCATCCTTGGGCGAATGTTACTCCAAATCAAGTACTACGAAATATTACAAAAGAACTAGGAAAACGTGAAAAAAAAATTCTCTATGCAAACACAAATAAATATCCAAACTTTGGAATATTATGTAATAGGAAAGATACAATTTAATAATATTAAATGTTAAAAATAGACAATTTTTAGGAACATAATTACATTGCATACACAGAACCACCTTACCGACCTGTCATTTGTCTTCCTTTGTACCTGTCTTTTCAATATTTAAAAGCGAGAAAAAAAACAGTTACACAATAACGAATTCCGTACGGAAAGACCAAAAATATATCCTAACTTTGGAATATTAAGTAATAGAAACGATTCAATTTAATAATATTAAATGTGAAAAATAAACAACTTTTAGGGTCATAATTACATTGCATACAAAGACATACCTTACCGACGTGTCATTTGGATTCCTTTGTACCTGTCTTTTCAATTTTTAAAAGGGACATGATTGGTCGCCTTCTAAGTATACTGTTGTACAACACACAACTCGATACTGGTGACACTAGTCAAAAATCATAACAGAAACAAGGCTTAAAATAATTCTTTCCAACAGTATAATTGGACTTTATATCATACATGTTAAGGCTTTTTCTTCCCCTACAAACATACCCACCCATATTAGAAAACTGCAACAACTACTACCTACTAGGAAACCAAGAAAGGATGTTGAAACGAAAATTGCAAGTGATACATCATCCCTGGAAGGCACTCGAAGGGCCCAGGAAATAGCTACTCTAAAAACATGCAGAGACAAGTATGTGCGATTGAGGCGAAAACTGACATTACTCCACAGGCAATACAAAGCACAACCAGTGAAGCAGACACATCGCGTCATACATTACATCAGACACTTGGGCGCGATGGTGAACCTAAGAAATATTCATACCACACTGAGGCATCAA
Source organism: Solanum peruvianum (assembly GCA_027705065.1). Classification (NCBI taxonomy): domain Eukaryota; kingdom Viridiplantae; phylum Streptophyta; class Magnoliopsida; order Solanales; family Solanaceae; genus Solanum; species Solanum peruvianum. The sequence goes on along the minus strand of JAKWJD010001726.1, from coordinate 61,560 downwards.
CAAATAAGGAGTAAGTTTCTATACACACATATATCGGTCAAACAACTCACAAACACCCAAAACTATTTATAATACTAACTACATACACATGTTTCCAGCCACACAAACAACCTCAAAAACAAATATTCAATATCATGGAAATAATCACGGACTAAAACATATTAGCCGCTACTATGCATCTCAATTGATTTAGGGTACGTGATTATCCAGATGCCTCATTACCGGTGACAATAAACAACATAATCTAGATGAGTAATCATAATTAAGCACATTATCTACTTACAAGAAACATATATTATGCATAATACTTATTAACAACATTTTCCAAACATTTGCTAAGGAGGAAAATCTAACCAATTTTATGATTCCGTTATGGAGGAATGTGCAGACGTATCAGTTACAATGCATACACAGAGAAGTACTAGCTGACAAACCATTCGGCACAATTTATGTACATCTCTTACTACTTCAACAACATACATAAGCACATATACACATAACCATGTATTTTCTACACCAGTTCGGTATTTGTCTATCCAATACCTATATTGTCTACAACCAAACTGACGTGACAGGTGAATACAAGACAACATGGAATTTGGGCCCTCCAAACTACACATGTCAATATTGAGTGCCATTGTATGGTATGAGCAACGGACAAACAATAGCAAAAAACCCCAACAACCCAAATTTGCAATGTGTTGTATGGAAGGACGTGTGCATCTACCATTTCTGACTCAACCACCAGCCTTCCTCAAATACCTATTAGGCCAAGAATCTGGAAAAATGGGTATCAACTATAGGAAAAGTATCAGGGTATATAGCTCCATGTTTGCATTTACATGGGAGGCAGAGTTGACTAATAAATAAATCGTTCAAAAGGTCTTTATGCATTCAGAAAAAGTGGCCAGAATTACCATTATATATATATATATATATATATATATATATATATATATATATATAATACAAATATTGACATAGAGAATAGAATGAAAAATATGATGCATGAAGAAGTTGAAATACAAATCGTAACGGGAATACTAGAAATGCTCGACGACCATAATGTTTTAGTAAAATCATTTCCCATGACAGGGGATAGATATCAAGAAGAACCACAAACAGAGTTTTGTATGCGCCTCCTTTCTGAATGGACAAATGATGGCCGACAATATAACATACCAACCGTTTAAGAAGTAGCTGGACTTATCATTGAAGACCTTACGTATACTAACTTACAGTGAGAAGTCATTGTGGAACACCGTAAGAATGGCTTGCAAAGGATCACAAATTTACACCAAAGTTACGTGTCAATGACTTACCCATTAATACATCTATATAAAGAAGATGGCTATATGCTTGGAATACACTTGGTTTCACAAACTCAAAAAACATTTACGCGTGAAAACTTCACAATGAGACAATTTTATGGCTACCCATACAATGCCTTAACGGCGCCAACAAGCTACTATAATCTGGCTGGTTGTTGCAACAATACATTGTGGATGGGAACATGGCAATTGAAGAAGAAAGGTTTAGGTACTCCGCAATAATTGATCAAAACTTAGAACATATCTCTATGGTAGCTTGATGGATGCAATTGTGCGGGGAGATTCAGATTGCTCAATGGTAGGAAAAACTATTTTACTACCTTTTTCACACAAAGGGGGACCTTGCTATAGGGCACAAAATTATCAAGATGCAATGGCTATATGCAGGTGGGCTGGATACCAAGATTTGTTCCTGACATTCACTTGCAACCCCAAGTGGCCCTAAATACATGCAATGTTGCGCCTATTTAACCAAGAAGCCGATGGAAGTTGCGTGGACATCATATGCAGAGTATTCAAAATCAAGTTGTGCCAACTAATGCAGTATATTAAAAAAGATAAGCCTTTTGGAAAAGTAATTGCATGTAAGATCTGCCAACAAAATACTGTTAAATACACATCTACTGAATCATGCTATATGGAATCTCCATAATAAAATTTTACACTATGGATGGATATATGTATGACAACAAAGACAGACTACTACTACTGAATCGACCTATAGGAAATCTCCATTATTTTATTTTACACTACCCAATCATATATATGTAAGAAGAAAAAAAAATGTCACCAATTCAAAACAACATGGGCAACCAACAGACCCAAAACTGTTAGGATGCTTAATTAGTCCGATTAGCTTCACATATTTAGTATTACATGATATAAGCTTACATTTAGAACCTACAAATAACACATATTCAGAGGGCTGACAGCAATAGATTGTCATGATAATCCTATTAAGTTATGCCTCTAACAATGTCAATATACATCATATCTATGCACTACAATACGTATATTTTTAGCAAATGTACAACTAATTCACGACACACGACACAAAAACTTATGCAGGTATATATACAATTGAGTTCCAAAAAAAAAGGCTTGGCACGTGCACATATACTTCTTTTCCTTCATCAATCATTAAAAAAGACCACACCAGATCAGATAGATAGAGTAATATCAGCTGAAATACCCGATTTACAAGATGTCTCAGATGGATATAATGCAGTAAATAACTTTATGATGTGTGGGCCTTGTGGAGAACTAAATCCCCATTGCCCATGTATGATATTAGGGAAGTGCACAAAACATTTGCCAAAGATATACAATGACTGGACAAATTTTGATTCTGATGGATTCCCGATTTATATTATATGAGACGCAACACGGGTGTTGAAGTCACGAAATATGGTGTCAGATTAGATAACAAATATGTTGTCCCATACAAAAGGGACTTGCTGGTATAGTTTGATGCTCATGTAAATTTGAAGTCTGCAATTATTCAAGGGAGGTGAAGTACCTATTCAAGTATGTTTATAAAGGGTAAGATCGAGCAACAACAATAATATAATCAAGCTGGACAACTACGGAAAATGATGAGATGAAGAAATATCTAGATTGTCGGTATATTTCGGCAATAGAAGCTTGCTGGAGGATATTTACATTTGATATACATCACAGATAGCTGGCAGTGGAGCGGTTGCCTTTCCATTTACAGGGACAAAACACCATAATATTTCAAGAATCAAGGCGAGCTGAAAGCGTACTGACCAGACCCGATATTGAGAAAACAAAATTTACAGAATGGTTTGTCGCTAACCAAAAATACCCTGATGCGAGAGAACTTACATATTTAGAATTTCCAACACGTCAGTTATGGAATGGAAGAGACAAAAAGTTGAGCAAGAGGAAAAAGGGACACAATTGGAAGAATATACTTTGCACATCCTGAAAGTGGCAAACAGTTCTATATGCGTATATTGCTGAATTTTGTCAGAGGGTGCACTTCATTTGAATGCATTAGAAGAATAAATGGAGTGGATCATAAAACATATAGAGAGGCATACTACACATTAAGCTTATTTGATGATGGCAAAGAGTGGAATGACTGTTTGATAAAGGCGGCCCGGTGGACTACTGGAAACGAGTTAAGGCAGCTATTTGTAACTATGCTTATGAACTGTCTGGTATCTGATTCACGCAAAGTATGGGAGAATAACTATGGAATATTATCTGAAGATATTACGTCGATGCAGAGAAAAATCATACAAGTGAATGATTTACAACTAAATGCAAGGCAAATTGGATCATACACACTATTTGAGATTGAAAGCATCCTTCAAAAATGGGTAGAAGTTTGAATGATATAGAAGGTATTACAACTCCAAATTCATCACTAACACGGAATGTCATTAATCCCCTAATCTATGAAGAGTTAGATTATGACAAAGACAAGCTGAAAATACTGCACGACAAATCCCTCAGCCTGTTAGATAGTTGCCAGCTATCGGCATATGAAGTAGTAATATCTTCAGTTCATAATGAAGGAGGAAAAATATTTTTTATACACAACCATGGTGGTACAGGAAAGACAATTTTGTGGAAAACAATTATTTCAAAGATCAGATCAGAATAAAAAATAGTTCTCTCCACCGCATCTTCAGGTATAGCAGCTTTATTATTACCAAATGGTAGGCTGCTCATTTGCGGTTTCATATTCCTCTGGATGTCACTCCAGAGTCAACCTGTGAAATAAAACAAGACAGACAATTAGCGGAATTATCAAAAGGACAACTTTGATTATATGGGATGAAGCACCAATGACAAACAAATTATGTTTTGAAGCGTTAAATAGAACTTTGAAGGATATTCTCTGTGATAGATATGAAAATAGCGCAGACAAACCTTTTGGGGCAGTAACTTTCATATGTGGGGGTGATTTTCGTCAAATATTACCTTTTATTACAAAGGGAACGAGAGATGATATTGTTGATGCATCGTTAAACTACTCTCACCTGTGGCCCTATTTCTCGATTTATGATTAGAAGGAAAATATGCGAGTAAAAATGTTCAGAAGCAAAGGAAATAGCAAGTTTTGATAAATGGCTTTTAAAAATTGAAGATGGCTCCATTGATGCAGAGCATTAGAAGGACCTCATGTATGTGCCACCTGATGTATACATTGAACCATCACACAATCAAATAGAAATACATTGTTGATGCAGTGTATATGTCCTTGTTACAGAAGTATAATAAACCGTCGTACTTGCAAGAAAGAGCAATACTAACCCAAAAAAAGAAATGGTGCATGATCTGAATGATAGAATTATGGAAATGTTACCAGGGGAAGGAAGGACTTATTATAGTTTAGACAATGTGTGCAAAGCAAGCATCAATACGAATGAATAGGATATATTGTACCCAACCGAATTCCTAAACAACTTACGATTTCCAGGAATCCTGAACCATGAAATACAGTTGAAAGTAGGAAGCCAAGTTATGCTTTTTAGAAATCTAAATCAAACTAAGGGACTCTGCAGTGGTACAACATTAATTAACGCATCTTGGTATTTGGTTGGTTCGTTGAAACATCATCTCTTGTAAGAACCTGGGCTTGCAAGTCACAATACCCTGAATTATCATGTCTCCAAATGATTCAAAGTGGTCTTTCAAGATAAATAGACGCCAACTTTCTTTAGCACCTTGTTACGCTATGATAATCAATAAAAGCCAGGGACAAACACTTAAGCGAGTTGGATTGTTTCTTCCAAAACAAGTATTCACGCATGGACAATTATATGTTGCAGTTTCCTGTGTAACGACTAGATCAGGATTGAAATGTTGAATACAGATGAGGACACGAGAGAAAAGAAATACATACAAAATATTATTTACAAGGAAATATTTCAGAATGTAAGCCCAAGAATACTGGACAAAGAGGAGGTATTATTAACAGTTTACTGTTCAATGTGTCAATTTTAAATTATCCTCATGAAAAATATTGCATTAATGATTTTTACTAATGGCTGATGTCTATCAGATTACTCATCAGGGTATAGACTAGAGTTGAATACAAACACATACGTGACAATGCTAAATACAACACTCATGTGCAGGCGCAACCAATATAGAAGATCAAAAAGGGCATCTTGATAGTGGATTTGGTAGTACACGTTACAGTACGTATGAAGCCACTGATGATAGAATAGGTTTATGACATCTTTGTTGGGTTATGGATCTTTTTCCCTTCCTATGTGGATAAATAAAAGCCCAATTTGGACCAACCCATTTTTGCCCATAGGCCCATTCTTATGAGGCAAATATAAGCCTATTTAGGTCTTATTTTCATATACACACAGTGTTTTTTCAGCAGCCAAAAAGAGAGAAAGAGAGCAGTTTTCGCAGTCAAAATTCAACCCTAACAACCAACTTCATATTGCGATTCCCGCTTCGTTTCTTGTCTGATTGAGCTGATTTTTGGACAGCATATTACATTCATCTCAATATTTTATTAGGAACTGACAGAGTTGGATTTGGTGGCCTGCAGCTTGAGTTTTGCTTTCGTGAACAGTAGCTACGAAATTGGTGATTTTGCTCCTTTAATTCTCTAGATTTGGTGCAATCTTATTTTATTGTTGATCGTTGTTTGGCACTTGTTTTGTGGACAATTTTGGAGAACAATATTGTAACTCTTGGTGATTATAGTGGAGCTTTTGGTCCCGTGGTTTTTTACTCTTCACATCTAAGGGTTTTCCACCTAAATCTTGGTGTCTTGTGTGATTGGTTTATTATTGCCTTGTTATATTTGTTTGGTTAAATTACTTGGTGCCTTAATATCATATTGCTTGTGGTTGTTTGTCTTCTCTTGATTCAAATCGAGAAGGGAAAGTATAGACTTAGGTATTCTTCCACTGTTATCCTGTCAGGCATTCTTTGTTAGTGTCTTGTCTTTCCCAACAAAGTGGTATCAAAGCATTGATTATTGTTGATTGTCGTTTTGAATGATGGAGGCAAATATGAGCAAAATGGTTTGTTTAAATGGTAGTAACTATCATATATGGAAAGGCAAGATTAAAGATCTTCTATTTGACAAGAAGATGCATTTACCTGTGTTTGCTTCTAATAAGCCTCAGTCTTTGAATGATGATGAATGGGAATTTGAGCATCTGCAGGTTTGTGGCTATATTAGACAATGGGTTGAAGATAATGTTAGAAATCATATTGTGAATGAGACACATGCCAAAAGTTTGTGGGACAAGCTTGAGACACTTTATGCTTCGAAGACTGGCAACAACAAGTTGTTTCTATTGAAACAATTAATGAATATCAGGTATAAAGAGGGCACTCCTAATTCTGATCATATTAATGATTTTCAGGGTGTTCTTGACCAGCTGTCCGGAATGGGTGTAAAGTTTGATGATGAGATACAGGGACTTTGGCTTCTTAATACTCTGCCAAACTCTTGGGAAACTCTTCGAGTTTCTTTGACTTATTCTGCTCCCAGTGGTGTTGTAACCATGGAATATACTAAGAGTGGTGTCTTGAATGAAGAAATGAGAAGAAGATCTCAAGCCTCATCTTCTTCAGCTTCACACTCCGATGCTTTGGTTACTGAAGATAGGGGGAGAACAAGTCCAGAGGTTAGAATGATATAGGTAAAAGTAGAAGCAAGTCAAAGTCTAACTACAAGAATATTACATGTGACTATTGCCACAAGAATGGGCATATCATGAAATATTGTTACAAGCACAAGAGAGATATGAGACAACAAAAGAGAGAAGGCGATAATGAAATTCGTGTTGCTGTTGTTGCCAATGATGATCTTCTTGTTTCTTATGATGCAAATGCCATTAATCTTGTTCGTTATGAGTCTAGCTGGTTTGTGGATTCTGGTGCTACTTTCTCATGTCACGCCACAGAAGGAATTATTTTCTTCTTATACTCCAGGTAATTTTGGAACGTTGAAAATGGGCAATAATCATGAAGTTGAAGTTATTGGCATTGGGACAGTTTGTTTGGAAAGTAAACAATGGTTCCAAACTAGTTCTCAATAATGTCAAGCATGCTCCAGATGTTCGCTTGAATTTGATTTCTGTGGGATATCTTAATTATGAGGGTTATGTTAATACACTTGGTGTTGGCCAGTGAAAGCTTACTAGAGGTTTGATGGTTGTGGCCCGTGGTGACAAGTTGTCTAACTTGTATGTATTTCAGGGCTCCATATCCAGAGACTCAGTAAATATGGCGGAGAATGATACTTCATCAGAGTTATGGCATAGACGGCTGAGTCATATGAGCGAGAAGGGGAATAATAGTTTGGCTAAGAAAAATTTGCTTTCTGGAGTGAAACAAGCAAAGTTGAAGAAATGTGTTAATTGCTTAGCCGGTAAACAGAAAAGAGTTTCTTTTCAGAGTCATCCGCCTTCAAGAAAGCTTGATTTGCTGGAGTTGGTACATTATGATTTGTGTGGTCCTTTTAGGTAAGATCTCATGGTGGTGCACTTTATTTTGTGGCTTTTATTGATGATCATTCTCGCAAACTCTGGGTATTTCCTTTGAAGTCCAAGGATCAAGTACTTGATGTGTTCAAGAGTTTTCAGGCCTTGGTTGAAAGACAAACAGGGAAGACATTGAAATGCATCCGCTCAGATAATGGTGGTGAGTATATTGGTCCTTTTGATAGATATTGCAGAGAGCAGGGTATTAGGCATCAGAAAACTCCTCCAAAGACTCCTCAGTTAAATGGTTTAGCAGAGAGGATGAACAGAACTTTAGTTGATAGGGTTAGATGTATGCTTTCAGATGCTAAGCTGTCAGATTCCTTTTGGGCAGAAGCACTTAATACTGCTGCTATGTTATTAATTTATCTCCTGCTGTTGCTTTAGATGGTGATGTCCCTGACAGAGTTTGGACTGGTAAGAATGTTTCTTATGATCATCTTAGAGTCTTTGGGTGTAAAGCCTTTGTACATGTTCCTAAGGATGAAAGGTCAAAGTTGGATGTTAAAACTAGGCAGTGTATCTTCATTGGTTATGGTCAAGATGAATTTGCCTATCGTTTCTATGATCCTGTTGAGAAGAAACTTGTTAGAAGCCGTGATGTTGTGTTCTTTGAAGACCAAACAATTGAAGATTTTGACAAAGCTGACAAGGCTGATTTTCAAAGTAGTGAAAGCTTAGTTGATGTTGATCCAGTTCCTTTGACTATTGCACCGGAAGAAAATCTTCATAATGATGAAAATCAAGTTGATAATGAAGATGGTGATCATGTTCAGAATGAATGACATGATGTTGTTGATGCTCCAGTGCAAGATGATGTGGTTGTCCAACAACCAATTATAGATGCTCCAGAAAGTTCTCTCAGACGATCTAGTAGAGAGAGAATTCGTTCATCTCGTTATTCTCCCAATGAGTATGTACTCTTGACTGACGGGGGAGAACCTGAGAGTCTTGATGAGGCCATGGAAAGTGAAGAAAAAGAAAGGTTGTTTGATGCTATGGAAGATGAGATTAAATCCTTGCATGATAATCATACCTTTGATTTGGTTAAGTTACCTAAAGACAGAAAAGCTTTGAAAAACAGGTGGGTTTTTCGGGTGAAACATGAAGATGGTAATCCAGTTCCACGGTACAAAGCTAGATTAGTTGTCAAGGGATTTAATCAGAAAAGGGGAGTTGATTTTGATGAGATATTCTCTCCAGTTGTGAAGATGTCACCCATTCCTGTGGTTCTAGGCTTGGCTGCAAGTCTAGATTTAGAGGTTGATCAAATGGATGTTAAAACTGCTTTCCTCCATGGTGACTTAGATGAAGAAATTTATATGGAGCAACCGGAAGATTTTGAAGTCAAGGGTAAAGAGAATTATGTTTTCAAATTGAAGAAGAGCTTGTATGGTTTGAAACAAGCTCCCAGGCAGTGGTACAGGAGTTTGGTTCTTTTATGAGTCAGCAGGGCTTCAAGAAGACTTCTTCAGACCATTGTGTTTTTGTTCAAAAGTTCTCTGATGGTGACTTTATTATTGTGTTGCTTTATGTTGATGACATGCTTGTTGTTAGTCATAATACTTGCAGGATTCAAAAGTTGAAGCAAGAGTTGAGTAAGTCTTTTGCTATGAAAGACTTAAGACCAGCAAGGCAGATTCTTTGCATGTAGATTGTCCGTGATAGAAAGGCCAAGAAATTGGTATTATCACAAGAGAAGTACATTCAGAAAGTACTTCGCAGATTCAGCATGAACAAAGCTAAGGTTGTCAGTACACCTTTAGCTATGTACTTCAAATTGAGCACGAAACAGTGTCCTTCTAATGATGATGAGAATGAAGATATGAAGAAAGTTCCTTATGCTTCAGCTGTTGGTAGTTTGATGTATGCGATGGTTTGTACAAGACCGGATATTGCCCACGCTGTTGGAGTTGTTAGCCGTTTTCTTTCTAATCCGGGAAGAGAACATTGGAATGCTGTGAAGTGGGTTATGAGATATCTCTGTGGCACTTCTAGTCTAAGTTTGTGTTTTTGTACAGGGAAGCCTAGTTTTTGTGGTTATACTGATTCAGACATGGCTGGTGATGTTGATACTCGAAAGTCTACTTCAGGGTACTTGGTTACTTTTGCAGGGGGGGCTGTGTCTTGGCAATCTAGGTTGCAAAAATGTGTTGCTCTATCTACTACAGAAGCTGAGCTTATTGCTATCGTTGAAGCTTGTAAAGAATTGCTTTGGATGAAGAAATTCTTGGGGGAACTTGGTTGTGCTCAAGAGAGGTATGTGCTTTATTGTGACAGTCAAAGTGCTATACATCTTGGCAAGAATTCTACGTTCCATGGTCGGTCTAAACACATTGATGTGAGATACCATTGGATTCGAGATGTGTTGGATTCTAAGTTGCTTGAGCTTTAAAAGATTCATACAAATGACAATGGTTCCGATGTGATGACTAAAACTTTGCCAAGAGGGAAGTTTGAATATTGTTGCATGGTCGCCGGGATGGCGGTCTCCTCCACATAGTCGTGAGGGGGAGAATTGTTGGGTTATGGGTCTTTTTCCCTTCCTATATGGATAAATAAAAGCCCAATTTGGACCAACCCATTTTTGCCCATAGGCCCATTCTTATGAGGCAAATATAAGCCTATTTAGGTCTTATTTTCATATAAACAGAGAGTTTTTTCAGCAGCCAAAAAGAGAGAAAGAGAACAGTTTTCGCAGTCAAAATTCAGCCCTAACAGCCAACTTCAAATTGCGATTTCCGCTTCGTTTGTTGTCCGATTGAGCTGATTTTTGGACAGAATATTATCTTCATCTCAATCTTTTGATTAGGAACTGGCAGAGTTGAATTTGGTGGCCTGCAGCTTCAGTTTTCTTGTCGTGAACAGTAGCTGCGAAATTGGTGATTTTGCTCCTTTAATTCTCTAGATTTGGTGCAATCTTATTTTGTTGTTGCTCGTTGTTTGGAACTTGTTTTGTGGACAATTTTGGAGAACAATATTGTAACTCTTGGTGATTATAGTGGAGCTTTTGGTCCCGTGGTTTTTTACTCTTCACATCGAAGGGTTTTCCACTTAAATCTTGGTGTCTTGTGTGATTGGTTTATTATTGCCTTGTTATATTTGTTTGGTTGAATTATTTGCTGCGTTACTATCATATTGCTTGTGGTTGTTTGTCTACTCGTGGTTCAAATCGAGAAGGGAAAGTATAGACTTGGGTATTCTTCCGCTGTTATCCTGTCAGGCATTCTTTGTTAGTGCCTTGTCTTTCCCAACAGGCTTTTGCATCAAGCCAATAAATAATGGTATAGAATAAGAAGATTGCAAACAAAACTATTGGCACAAAGCACAGTGGATACTAAATCAACCTCACTATTACAAGACTCACGTACTATCATAAAGCAGCCAACATTTCCATGTCCAGTATGCATACATAGCTGACTATTTACATAGACAAAAATGATATACAACTTTCTGTATGTTAATACTAACGTACTGTATACACTATCAAAATAACTAATTGGTTTCATGTTATAGTATTGACACTTGATTATACAAAAATTACAAGACCTATAATGTCATTTATGTTAATGAAATACTTGATAAGAGCCAAAATGTATACACCTAATTACTATAGAAACTTTTCCATATCAGTTGCAGTAATGTATTAGAACCATGAATTGCACAATACAAATGTACATCTGCTGCATGGCAAAAAAAAAATATGTGCTCAAAACATACTATTACTAAGAAATAAATTGACAATATAATTACAATTGATATATATTGGTTCGGACAGAAATTATATTTAATACAACCAAGTAATCTCACAACTTATAATGCATTCATAATTTGGTACACATCATCCCGCACAAAGCGCGGGTTGTTTCCGTAGTTTAAAGATAAATGAAAAAGAGCACTTCGTTGATTACTTGACAGATATAATGTTTTTGAAATCCGTAACTTTGTAATTTATCAAAAATCAGTAACGGGTTGTACTTAGACCATATATACAAATGTCTCCCCCTTTCTACTCTTTTTTTTCCAGTCTATATTGAGGCTAAATATTAATTCTAGATGTAGTGTCGTTAGAGAATAGTTGATAACACCAATAATATCAAAAAAGAATGCAGTTTAAATCTATATTTATTAAGATATAGTAGGTACTCACAGCAAGCATCTCATTATTTATCATCTGGTTCAATATGCAATTAGCCATTTGAAGTATATAATTACCCATTCGGTATACAAATACAAATATAGTGAGAGAAAACTGTATATACAAATACAAATAAATATATTTTCGTCGTATACAATTGCAATTAAAAAAATAAATATCTTATTATAAAAATTACAATGTATAAATGAATTTATATAAAACTGAACAATTTGTATAAAAATGGATGTATCTAGCGAATTATAAAAAATAAAAGTTCCATAGCAAATTTTATACCACAATTATGCAAATTATAGTTATAATATACAAATATAATTTTTATGTTTGATATATTTGAAAGTTGCTCAAGAAAAAAAGACATGGATTTTGAATAGGCCCATTAGTTGACTTTAAAAAACTATGTAAATGAGCCATTAAAATAAAAATAATACATGTTCATATTATAATCCAAAGTAATTCACGAAATACTCATTCACTTTTAAAAAATACAACCCTACATACATTCATTAAGGCTGATAACTTTGATTGCTCATGCCCCTATTAATTAAGGCTGATTACTTTAGCTTAACTTATGCGAAATCAGTATCATATATTGTATTGGTATCATTAACACTGATAATTATAGTTAACTGATTTTAAATCAATATATAAATTCACTTTTGAATTGTAAAGGTGTGTAATTTCGCCACGTCAATTTAAAGTGTAAATAAATTCACTTTTCAATACTAAAGGAGTGTAATAGGTCATCATGATATTTTATGCGTGTAAATGACTTTTAGATATCAGTTCAAGGTGGAATTTGTCTTTTCTCAAAAAATTACTCATTAGTCAATGATACTATTAGAATATATGTATTGTTGTAGTATCAATAAGGTTTAATTGAAAGTACTCATAAGTCAATGATATTATAAGAGTGTATATATATTTATGGTATCATTAAGGTTTCTTGTTCAAAAATTACTCATTAGTGAATGATACTGTAAGAGTATATATTAAACTCTTATAGTATCATTGACTAATGAGTAATTTCTCGTAGTGATATCAATATATTATATATATACTAATTTAGTATCAACGATGAAATTATTAATCTTAATAATACCAATATAATATAATACCGATTTAGTAGCACTTAAGCGAATTTATAGGGTGTGTTAGGACCGTAAATAAGCAGGTGTAAATGCGGAATCTAGCAAAGCAAAGCTCGAAAGATAACGAGTAAGAAGACAATGAGAAATATACCAAAAGACACAAAGATTTAACGTGGTCGGTCAATTGACCTACGTCCACAAAGGAGATGAGCAATCCACTATAAATATGAGAGTACAAATACAGAGGGAAACAACCTCAACCAATTCACTCGGAATACATGGGAGGTTCACACAAGTGATAACGTATCAAGCTTGTGATCCACAAATTCTCCCCCTAACCAAAACTCTCAAAGCCCTTAAGACTACATTGTGAATGCTGATTAAGTTAGAAGGAACATTCCTCTATTTATTAGTGTTCTAAACCTTTTCCTACAAGAAAAGAATTAGTCAATCCAAAACCTTTTCCTAAAAAGAATACCTATTTATGGTAAGAAATCAGGGCAAATAAAACCCAACAAATCTCCCCCTTGGCCTGAATTTCTGACAAAATAAATTTGTCCACCTTCTTTACTTAATCTTCAACAACTTGCTTCTCCTCTCCATAATATCCTTTGCAAAATTTGTGTCTCAACACAGAGAACCTCTTTGAAACAATTTTTCCGACAAAATCTTCATTACTGTCAAAAAGGTTGTGGCTAGAACTACACCCGCCAAGATGAACACCTCTTTCTAACCTAGTTCAATAATCGATTATCGAACCACTGAACCTGACTCCATCATTGAATCTGGCTCTGATACCACTTGTTAGGACCGTAAATAAGCAGGTGTAAATGCGGAAGCTAGCAAAGCAAACATCGAAAGATCACGAGTAAGAAGACAACGAGAAATATACCAAAAGACACAAAGATTTAACGTGGTTCGGTCAATAGACCTACGTCCACAAAGGAGATGAGCAATCCACGATAAATATGAGAGTACAAATACAGAGGGAAACAACCTCAACCAATTCACTCGGAATATATGGGAGGTTCATACAAGTGATAACCTATCAAGCTTGTGACGCACAAATTCTCCCCCTAACAAAAACTCTCAAAGCCCTTAAGACTACATTGTGAATGCAGATTAAGTTAGAAGGAACATTCCTCTATTTATAGAGTTTAAACCTTTTCCTACAAGAAAAGGATTAGTAAATCCAAAACCTTTTCCTAAAAGGAATACCTATTTCTGGTAAGAAATCATGGCAAATAAAACCCAACAGGGTGTATTTAGTATGATTATTTCATGTGATATGAATGTAAAAGAGTATATATATGTAATTATTTTTCTTTTAATGGTTATTTGCTTACTTTCTCCTTAAGAATGTCACATCGCCTCGCTTGAATCCTCCTTGTCTAAAGCCCCGATCAGTACAAATATTTTATTGTCTTTATTTTAATTTTTCTAGTATAAATAAAATTTTGAAAGTCTATCAAATTTATATCAGATGGTATATTTAGAAAATTAAATTTAGTAGTTTTAACAAAACTATAATTGCACAAATTATTGAGAATGTATTTTTAATTATTGGATTGTCTTTACTTCCCCTTTTTTCAATTTATGGAGTGTATATGAAATTTCTAGAGTCAATCAATTTTTAACATATTTTTTTATACGGAACGAACTCAATGCATGTTACTCTCTCTATATACCAATTAGTTCTATACATATATAATTTTGAGATTCAATTAAAACTTCTTTGATCGTAACTTTAATTTTCTTTTACAGATTATAGTAAGCTGTTAATTAAAGTGAGTCATACATTAACATAACTTACAAACATTAAAAGTATTGAAAATATCTTTTGAATTTTAGGAAATATCTTTACTACCTTGTCAAAGATTCTCACATGATATTTGGAGAGTCAATTAAAATTTCCTTTGATCGTAATTTATTTATGTCAAGTATCCAATACACACTTCTTATCTCATTCCAAAGCTCTGTTTTTCTAATTTAAACTAAGAATTCTATTTTGTAGCAACTCTTTCTCACCCTTACTGCATCATTATCTTCAATATAAACTTTATTTTGGAATGTTGGGCATGCAACTACGAATTTATGCCTACAAAAGTTAACACGCTACACTAGCGATTAACTTAAGCAATAATTTTCCAACATAACTAAGTGAAGAGACCAAAAACATCTAAAGCTATGTTGTCAATAAAACTAAAGTGAAGAGAGACCAAGAGCATCTAGAACAATACATGTGAAATAGCATCAGAGTTAAAATCTTTTGAAGCATAACTATTTGTAGTACATGATTGTTCAATTTTCTCAAATTGAAAGTCATTGAGTTAACACACTGTTCTTTTACAAGGTAAAATAAATATTTGAAAATACACTACTGAGACTGTTTAAAATGCTTATTTTCTGAAAAAGAATGGTCTAGTCTAGCCATATGAACTCATGATTTTAAATTAGATTTACAAAAAGAGTGATGAATACCATGATTTTGAATGCATGGGTAATCGAAAAGGAGATGGTTCCTTGAAAACCCACAAAAATGTTTTAGATAAGCAAGAAATAGAAGTTACAAGAATGTGGAAGGACCTTACTTTACATTCACTTTCGGCAACAACAAACAAAAAAAGCAACAGACCGAACGTAATCCCACCAGCGAGGTCTGGGGAGGATAGAGTGTAGGTCAAACCTTTCCTACATTGGGAGATAGAGAAGTTGCTTCAGATAGACCCTCAGCTCAAGGAAAAATGAACATTAACCAATATCCGGACTCGTGATGTAACACCTCGCCTTTTCAAAACATATAAAATTAATCGTATATTCATAGAGAGACTAGGAGCGTGGCAGTAAACTAAGAATGATGTGGTATGTCATATTTAAAGTGTTCAAGGGTTGTATCAAAAGTTTTGAAATTAGGTAAGTGACAAAATGATAATTGGAGAAAGATACCGTAAGTTCCATTCTAAAAATTCTCTAAAATTTGGGGTCAAATGTCTTGAAACTATTTTTCAAATCTACAGGTATTTATGGTTCCCACAACCTATGAAATTGAAGGTCTACGAGCTTAGTTTCTAGAGCATCAAACTGTTTGTTCATACAACTTCAGAATAGAGAGATATTCACGTTTTCGCATCACTGAACAAGCAGTCATATGAGATGGGTCCCCTAGGTCGGTGGAACTTTTAATATATCATATTCTTCGAATTTTCCTCATTTTTTTAGTGAAGGAGAATAAAAAGAACAAAACCCACTTCTAGGATCAGCAAAGTTATAGATTTTCTTGACTTAAGTTCTTGAGGGAGTTGTTCTACGCATTGAGGTCGTCAACATGGTATAATTTGTTCTTATCGATTTCCTAGCATATCATAATTTTATTTTATACATCAAGGGTTTTGGAATATTTTCATGTTTTGAGGTGTATTATGAATTTAATATTAAGGTAAGACCCTTCTTCCATCATTTCTAGCTTTAATAAGCCGCAAATAACAATTTGCGACAGAAATACATATCTTTTACCGAATTATCGTGGTATCCTCAATTCTTGTGTGTTGATTATTGTTACGAGCCTACACCCTTGATGTACCTTGCACTCGAGAACTATTCTTAGTTCCCCAAAAAACCCTCATCATGACTGACTACAAGCGAAAAAGTGAGGCAAGCATACAACGCTTTAAAACTGAATAAAATCTACAACTCCATTACAAAGATTTAGCTTAATAGATTGACTCTGGATAGAATTAATGTATTCAACTCGCCATAAATAGGCTACTTAAGTCTTAAAAACATTTAATAAAATTAATGATACAGTCTTCTCAACTATACAGACTATCTATGAAGCCTCTAAATGACAAAGGTGGAAGTTGGGATAAGACCCACGACATCTGGACAAAACTGAAAAGTAAATGAAATCATCTGAAAACAAGGAGGCTCACCATAGCTAACTCAAACTCTCAGATGAATCAACGAAGGTCATGATGATGATCCTGAATACCTCTGTCTGCATCATTAAAAGATGCAGGCCAAATTACTCAATATGTGGAATGTACAAGCATGTAAAGGGAATTCGAAAGCATAAAATAAGCATGAACTTGATAAAAAGGAAACATATTACCTCAATTCAACTCAACTCAACTCAAGAATAAGTTACTTAACTCAAAGATTAGATACTCAACTGAAGGTATAATACTCGACTCTTGGTACTTAACTCTAGATACTCAACTTAATATAAAGCAACAATACATATTTAATATATGGAAAACTTTTAAAAGATTAGAAAACAACTCAGTTCGTTAAAGAAAATGCACTAACAAACTCAACTTTACTCATATAACAAAGTAATATAATTTTTGTGGGAGATTCTCTAAGCGACAACCATCACTGTGAGCCTAAGTGGTAATACAACATCTTACCCACGCTCCTAGAACAGTCCAATATTTTGCCTTCATATAGAATACTTAACTTCGTGGATCCACCAGCTTAACTTAAGTTATCATGTAAAGTATAATTCTTTAATACCCATAATGGCTACACGGTGTATGGAGACTTGAGTTAATATGAACTCGCATCCCCATATCGGTGCTAAATACTACACCCAAAAGTGTATTTAACTCATTTGTTTTAAAACAACTTCTTTCTTATGTTTGAGATAATTACTCAAAAATTATCTTAAAAGATCTTTTGGAATCGATGCTCCCTTTCATTTTATATGTGAAAACATTTTAAACTTCTTTGGAATACTTAGTTCCCATATACTTTTTAGAAATGAACTTACTCTTATTTTTTATTCAACTCAATGCTTAAGTCTTAAAACAAAGTTAAAACATTTGTAAAATACTTCTTATAATTGGTTCATGCCGAATTATGGACGCTAACTACTCGATGCAAGGTTTGCTATTACCATCGATAAAACTCAATACTCAGAACTTAATAAATTTAATGATACTACTCATTTAAATATTTTCTACTTACAGGGTTCATGTGATATTATGGGCATGAACATTTCAACTAAAAGACTTCATGGGTAACATGTAATAGTCCCCTATTTAGAAAAATAACTCAACGAGGATTAGAAACTCAATACTTAAGACTTAGATAGATACTAATCTCACTGATACTCAACTTATGGAATTTATGCGGAAGTTATACTCATGAAGAGATCGACCCAAGGGTTAAATATCAATAAGGAACTCAGGTATACAAATCTTCTCATTCTCATACTTACTTCCCTTAAACTTAGTTCAAATTGACAGTTGATCTCAAAGAATTCACAATTGAACTCAATGACTTTCTTGAACTAGACTCTTAACTCTCTCTTGAATGTCAATGAAGAATTCAATAGTTATGGATCATGATATGACGGATCTCGTGATGACAAAGTGGAATCATGAATACATTCTCATCATACTCATAATCATTTTCTCGAATCTTGGAACAACTAACCAAAAGTTTTAGAAGACTCCACAAAATTACTCAAAGGGACTTCCTTAGAATGTTCTAAAGAATTCTAACAACATAACTTTCAACTCTACCTTGAATTTGAATTATGAATTCATGGGTTATAATCATGTTAGGAATGATTTTAGGTGTTCAAAATCAACTTAGAGTAGTTAGAATCAAAATAGAGTGAAGGTGCACTTTAAGGGAACACAAACAGAGCAATCGAAGAAAAACTGGATGGGGCAGACTATCCTTGCGCACTGAGTGGCATAGGTTTCCAGCCCCTAAATTTCAGAGGAGGGTTTGGGGTGGTCAGGCTGGTACAGCGCGCCAGACTCAAACCTAGAAAATCCAAACAGATTTCCTTGCTCGTTTTCTCACTCTAACTCGCCTAAAATCAAATGGTTCTTCCCCAATCACTTAGATCCGATTACTTAACATAAGTACACTCTAATCTATTCATTAAAACCCTCAAAAACACTCACTTACATCTCAAGAATCATCAAAATCCAAACACACAAAATTTAGAATGAACATCAAGAACATGTACCAAGAACTCTTATCTTTCAACTTCAAGAATGAATTTGCGCTGAAAATAACATGATTGGTGTGTTGAACAACAAACCCAACACGATGGAAGCACACATACCTCTTAGGCATTGAACCCATGGGGAAAATACGCAACTAGAGACAAAAATATCGATGAAGCTTGATCCTCTCCTATTTTCTTTTCTTTTCACTTCTTGAACTCCCAACTAAAACCTTAGGCGTATATTAAGATTATAAAACAGAACCTAATAGGATTAGACCCATAAAATATTACTATAAACGAATTAAATCTTATTGGGTAAGGAGAATCCAAAAGTACCCCTAACTATTTTCGGCAATCTTCCTTTACTGTACAACCAACTTCAATAGGTCATGTATCACTCATACGAACTCGAAACATAGAAAACTAGGTGGTGTTGAAAGATAATTTAAATATCCTTCCTAAGGTATCTTTTAGAACACCTAACTCATCCTATGATGCAAGTTACAATCATTTTAAGTTCACCCAAAACTCATACTTAAATTAACCTTCCAAATTTCAGATTATTGTCATTTTCAATTTAGTTCTTTTAGAACTCAAGGTGATACATCTAGTGATCTGATCTTAGTACTTAAGAAAATTTTAATTACTTTGATAAAAATCGCACTCACTTCAAAGAACCGTTTCAATCTTAGTTTGAAAATTTTCTGGGGTGCTACATTATATTCTTCTTGGGATCTTTCGTCCTCGAATGACGATTGGATTGGGTATGGAATGGGGTTACTCCTACCATATTCAAGCTTAAACCAAAATCCTTAGGTTTAAGTCCTATACCTCTCTAATGGGAATCCTATCCCAAGACTATTACTCTTTACCACGACATTGGGATCATATGAAAAACCCAACTTTTGTCTAATAACACCAGTTTCGAGCTTACTACTCTAACAACTCAATTTTAAAAAGGACCTATGGAAAGATGTCCCCCGAGATCTTTTTAACTCATTACTATGTTACTCTCGAACACTTGACTTGATTTCTGATATATTTATCTTCCTCTTAGGTCTAGAGCTACCACTAGAAATGTCACGCCTCGAGCTACCCCCTAGACGTGGACACGGAACCTAGGACCACAAGTGATCCCAAGCTAACCCTGCTGGCATGGTCATGAGCATACTAAAGATAATAAACTGAATGCGGAAGCAGAATCACAATTTAAACTGAAAAAATAGGGAATACCTAAATACCTGCTGGCATTGTCATGAGCATACTAAATATAATAAACTAAATGCGGAAGCTAAATCATAATTTAGACTGAAAAAATGGGGAATACCCATATACTATAACTGAGATAAATGAAATACTGATGAGTTTAATACAAAGAAGTTATTAACTCCATATTATGCTGAAACTAAGTATGTCTGAAGTAAGCCTCTAAATGATTAGAAATACTGGGACAAGCCCAAGCTAAGTCTAGCAAAAACTGAAAATAAATGACTAAAAGACTGAAATGAACTTATGACTATTGTCCTCAGAGAATGAGGACTCACCACTGAATCTGATGAACTAGAGATTGGAAGTCGATCTAAGCGTGATCTGGATGCTGAGAACCTAAACCTATATCACGAGAAGATGTAGTGCATGTATGCGTCACTACTTGAAGGTACTGAGCATGTAGGATAGAGTAAAGTTGAAATAAAACATAATTGAACAAACACAAAAGCAAGTATAATAATCTTAATATGATATATTAAATTCTGAGCTAACTGAATGCAATGACCAATTTATAACATGCTGAAACTGAATACTGAATATACTGATAAATGGTCAATGCAAGAGGGTCTGACTGAACTATGAGAGCTACTAATAACCGATAATAAAATCACATGAGCTAAATGTGGAGTCCGATGTATTAAGCCCTATCGAGAGGACCCAATATACCTTGCTTGAGGTATAAAGGCATGCTGGCGTGATCACTAAACTGATGCCCACAAAGGGGACTTACAACCTACTTGGCTTGTAATTCTGGGACTAATTAAGTACGCTGAACCCTAGTCCAACTCGGTATTGTACTACTCCCAATGAATTAACTGATTAAGACATTATGACTGAATTTCTATAAATACTGGATAGCTCAAACTGGACATGCAAACTGAGAATGCAATATTTAGTCAGATAATGACACATTAATAACTGAGGCATGTATAACTGTAACTGAAATATCTGACCTAGCATGTGTAATTCAAGAACTAAAGAAAATACAAAGCTAGGGTTTTGAAATTGATGCGATAAATTGAATAATAACTTTAAAATCTAATTTGGAATATATAGTAAATAAATGCATGAAGTTCTATTGAAGTTCTAGAAACCCTAAATTTAATCATGATAAGAGAATCAAGAACTGACTGAAAACTAGGGACCCAATGGGTGAAATGAACCCACTAGTGAAATCCCAAATGCCTGGTGATGAAATTCATGAAAAAACACTTAGGTTTTGGGGCTGGAATTGCTGGAACCTTGTTGAGTTCTTGAACTAGGGTACTTGACCTTTTTCTCCTTTCTTCCTTCTAAATTTCTATGTTTTTGGTAAATGATTTGACTTGGGTAAGTTTTAGTTATGTTTCTACGCTTAAACTGACTAAAATACGATGATTTAGGGTCAAAACGACGTATCTTAGGGTTTAAACAAAGTGGGAAATGACCAAAGACACCTGAGTTAATTGATGTCGGACCAAATGATAACCTAGACTGACAATCCGTCGTTTGGATCCATACGTTGGGTATATTCGACAAACCTTTACTAAAACAGGCAAAACTTTTTACTCGGATGTCTTATTTTGGCATGGTCGGTGGATATGGAAAGCTAATTCAATTATTTATCTGTTAGTATTTTATGGGACATGATACGCTCAAATTTACTTCTCAAATAAGAAGTAAAGCGGTCATGTAAAGTAAATAACCCAACTAGAGAGGTTGGGATCGTTTCCAAGAGGAAAATAGTCTAGACTTAACTTCAATCTATTATTACTTTTTTTTAGTCAATTACTTCCTTGGAAAGTAAAAACAATAAAAGGGGGGTTTCTATTCTAAATGAATAAAAAGAACTACCTAAATTGAAAGAGAGACTTAACACCTTTGGATGTTGGATTTTAATCAATTAATCAAAGTAACTAGGGTTTACGTGTTTCCCACAGGTTCATAACTTGATAATTCTAACTATAACAATTCTTTTTTAGTATCTTGCATGCAAAGTGATAAGTTATGTATTTCTAAATCCTTGGTCCGGCATCTAGAAAATCTCACTCCGCACCTTGGTCCGGCTACATGTGTTGCTATCCTTACCCTTATCTTTACATCATATTAAGCATCGTATTCGATATTTGACTAATTTATTACCTCGTACCAATCAATACTAGCCTATTAGAAAGTATACACTAAATCTATGTCTATAATTCTTTTCCTATTATCTACCTCCTTGGTCCGACAAGTAGCATTAAGGCGAGTTCTAACGTTGGCCATCCGTTAAAAAGACTTCTAAGCGAAAGAATTATTAATACATGCAAGACACTATTCTAGAGTCGTTATTTTAGTTAGGTTTTATCTCATTATTTGCCTTATGGTTCCCGCAACCCTAGTTATGGAGTTTAGTTACTCATAGACATAATCACAATATTCAAATATATTAAGTAAGAATTCATGTACTTACTTCAATGAGAAAGAGTAAAATACTAAAGTTTGCTTGATTAATCACCAATAATCACTTGCAAAGAATCTCAAAGTAATCAACAATCTCACAAAAAGTCTAATGATTCTCAAAAGTCTAACAGTACAGTGTCTACTAATATGATGGCTAACAATACGGAGTCTAACCTCAAAAACGAGGTTTTTTGAACTATTTATAGAAAATAAAAACCTAATTAAACAAGGACTCTATTTGCTAGAAATATGTCAAAACGCGCTGGGTCAACGAAACTCGCGACGGATCGTCGTGGTCACGACGGACCGTCATGGACTCCGTCGTCCCACACTTATGCAATTTCTTCTGTTGCTCTCTTCATTATCCTCGACGGCAGGTATGACGGACCATCATAGGCAAAACGGTCCGTCGAGGGTCTTCGTTTCAAAACACTTGAACTCTTGGAATATGGGTACTGGGACTACTTCTCTGAACTTCATAACGAACCTGCAGAACGGACCGTCATAGACACGACGGACCGTCATGAACTCTGTAGCCCCACACTTGGTTAGACTTCCCCATCTTCCTTCTGCAGCTGCACTACGCTTCCACCTACGGACCGTCAAAAGCACGACCGACCGTCATAAGCTCCATAGGTGGTCTCTTCTGCATTTCTTCGCTCAAAATCTCTGCATTCATCTTTGGATAGATTTCCTGCAAAATAAAGAGAAACTTATATAAAAATTAGCACAAAAAGGCTTTTGGACACACTAAACTTAAGGAAAAAGTATTAATATTACCGTGAAACCACGGTATATCAGGACACCTAGTTCAGTTTGTGCTAGGAGTTATGATCAATTGATTTTGACCAAACTGCATTTCCCCCATAACTGTCTGTTAATTTTCACCTACGGACCGTAGGTCCCTCTACGGACCGTGATGGACAATCGCGGTTCTTGTCACAGAGTGGGTGAATGGGGTGTCGATCGATGGATGCAGACTACGGACCGTAGGTTCGTCCGTTATTCGACACTTCATCATGTTTTCCTCGGCTAATATTTGGGGGTTTCTAACTCAATCGATGGATGTGCAGGACGGACCGGGGGTCAAGCTACGGTCCGTCGATGGCCACCGTCTGTTGCACCTGCAAATTTTCTGAAAAACTATTTTTTGGTATATTTTGGATACGGGGTGTTACATTATCTCCACCTTGGGACCATTTATCCTTGAATGAAGACTAAACTAGCTGGAATAGAGGGAGAGAACTGCAAACCCTACTGCTAAACACTGAGAACTGAGAATTTAACTGAACTAAGTTCTGAAAACATGAAAACACGCTGAAAATG
The DNA here is from genome assembly GCA_027705065.1 of Solanum peruvianum. Lineage (NCBI taxonomy): Eukaryota > Viridiplantae > Streptophyta > Magnoliopsida > Solanales > Solanaceae > Solanum > Solanum peruvianum. The sequence continues at coordinate 37,504 of JAKWJD010001726.1, read as the reverse complement.
CAAGTACAACCTGAGGGAACATGATTCTAAGACTGAATTCACGCATGAATGATTGGAAAACTGAAGAGGAACTATTACCTCAAGCTGGAGTGGAATCGTAAGGAAAGAGGTGAGGATACTTGGATTTCATGGCTGCTACTTCCTCCCAAGTAGATCCCTCTACAGACTAACTCCTCCACAAAACCTTGACTGAAGCGACTTCTTTGTTTCTCAACTATCTAACCTAATGGTCAAGAATCTCAACTGGGACATCCTCATAAGAAATACTATCCTTCACCGCCACACTTACTACAGAGGTTGGATCACCCACACACTTTTTCAAGAGTGAGATGTGGAAGACCGGATGCACTGCTTCTAAGTCTATGGTAGCTCTAATTCATATGCCACCTTGGCCTTCCTTTTCAAGATCTTGTAAGGGCCCACATATCTAGGACTCAGCTTCCCTTTCTCTCCAAATCTCATCACCCCTTTCATAGGTGAGATTTTTAGAAAAACCTAATCATCAACTTGAAACCCTAGTTCCCTTTATTCTCCCATATTCATAAGTTTTGTAATGACTTTGTGCTGTTTTAAGTCTATCTCTAATGAGTTGCACTTTCTCCATCGCATAAAGGACTGAATATGTCCCTATCAAAGCTGCTTTACCTACTTCATACCAACCAACATGAGATCTACATCTACGCCCATACAAAGCTTCATAAAGGGCCATCTGAATGCTGAAATGGTAGCTATTATTGTAGGCGAACTCAATAAGAGGGAGGTGATAAAAAAATACCCTTGAAATCGATCACACAAGCTCTCAACATATCCTCTAGGGTCTGAATAGTATGCTCTTCCTGTCCATCCGTCGGTGGATGAAATGATGTGCTAAGGTTAACTTGAATACCAAGACTATTCTGAAATAACTTCCAGAAATGAGAGGTAAACTGAGAACCTCAATCTGAGTTGATAGACAAAGGAACCCCATGCAACCTCACAATTTCATTAATATAAATATTGGCATATTCTTCTATCGAATCTGTATTCTTGACTGCCAAAAAGCGAGAAGACTTACTCATCCTATCAACTATCGCCCAAATTGAGTCATGTTGTTTGTGAGTATGAGGTAACCCTGTGATAAAATCCATATTGATAACTTCCCTCTTCAAAGTAGGAATATCAATCTCTTGAGTCATACCTCCTGGTTTTTGATGTTCTACCTTAACTTGCTGGCAATTATTCACAAAGTCTGCTATATCCCTCTTCATGTGATTCCACCAATAGACATCTCGCAGATCGCGGTACATCTTAGTGGCACCTGGATGAATAGAATATCTGGAGTTATGGGCTTCTGCAAGGATATGATTCCTCAACTCACCCACATCAGGAACACACAATCTACCCTTGTAGCGAAGTACACCATCTTCCCCTTTGGAGAAAACCTCCACTCTCTGATTGTGGACTACACCCTTAAGTTCAAGCAAGATTGGATCACTGTCTTGCTTTTTCCTTAACCATCACTACCAAAGACGATTCTGCCCCATTTTGAATTGTTACAGTATTGTCTGATATGCTCATAAGGCAAAATCCTAAGCGAGCAAGCATGTGAACATCCTTCACTATCTCCTTCCTTTATTCCTCAACATGGGCTACACTACCCATAAATAATCTACTAAGAACATCTGCTACTACATTTTCCTTACCAAGATGATAATGCACACTCATATCATAATCTAAATTAACTCAAGCCATCTCCTCTGGCAAAGATTCAACTCTTTCTCAGTGAAGACATATTGAAGGATCTTATGATCAGTGAACACCATACAAGTAGTGTCTCAAGATCTTGAGTGCAAACACCACAGCTGCAAGCTCGAAGTCATGAGTTTGATAGTTCTTTTCATGAACCTTAAGTTGTCTAGAAAAATAAGCTATAACCTTATCTTGATGCATCAACACACAACCTAAGACAACTCTAGGTGCATCACAATAGGTCACATAACCATCTGAACCCTCTGGTAGAGTCAAGATAGAAGTTGTAGTCAATCTAGTTTTTAATTCTGCAAAGCTATTCTCACAATCATCTGACCGTTGAAACTTAACCATCTTCTGAGTTAACCTAGTCAATGGTAAGGCTATGGATGAGAATCCTTCCATGAACCTTCTATAATAACCCGCTAGATCTAAGAAACTTTTGATATCGGTAGCAGAGGTAGGTCTGGGCCATTGTTTCAGTGCTTCAATCTTCTGTGAATCCACTCTGATTCCTTAGCTAGATAAAATGTGACCAAGGAAAACAACAGATTGTAACCATAACTCACATTTGCTAAACTTAGTGAATAACAGGTTATTCTTGAGAGTATGTAGAACAATTCATAAATGACTCGCATGTTCTTCCTCATTCCTAGAGTAAATGAGGATATCATCAATGAAGACGATAACTAACAAGTCCAAGTACTGTTTGAACACTCTGTTCATCAAATCCATGAATGCTACAGGAACATTGATTAGTCTAAACGACATAACTACAAATTCATAATGACCACACCGTGTTTTGAAGGTTGTTTTGAGAATGTCACTATCTCTAACCCTAAACTGATGATAACCCAATCTAAGGTCAAAATTTGAGAAATGGCTAGCACCTTGAAGTTGGTTAAACAAGTCATCAATCCAGAGAATAAGATACTTATTCTTGATTGTGACCTTGTTCAATTGTCTATATCAATGCACATTCTGAGAGAACCATCTTTCTTCTTTACGAACAACACCGCCGCACCCCATGGTGAAATACTAGGTCTGATGAAGCCCTTATCTAGAAGGTCTTTCAACAACTCTTTCAATTACTTAAGCACTGCCGGAGCCATTCTATAAGGAGGAATAGAATTAGGCTCAGTATTGGAAGGATATTAATTCCAAAGTCGATTTCCCTTTCGGGAGGGACTCAGGAAAATCTTCTTGAAACACTTTTGGAAACCCACAAACTACTGGAACTGACTCAAGAGTTGGGGTTGCTGAGCTAGAATCCTTAACCCGAACTAGATAATAGAGATAAGCCTTTGAGATCATCTATCTGACCTTAAGGTAAGAGATGAATCAACTCATAGTATCTAAGCTACTACCCTTCCATTATAAAATTGGTTCGTTTGGAAACTGAAAGCGAACAATCCTAGTTCTATAATTGAATGAGGCACAATAGGAATGTATCCAATCCATGCCTAGAATGACATCAAAGTCTACCATTTCTAACTCTACATGATCCGCTGAGGTGACTTTTTGAGATACTGTGACAATGCAATTTCTGTATACCCTTCTAGCTATAACTGCGTACCAACTAGCATAGAGACTGAGAATGGTTCTGAGTCAGTTTATACGCTAACACTGAGTTGGACTACTATGTAAGGAGTTACAAAATAAAGAGTAGCCCTGTAAATCTAACAATGCATAAACATCGAAGTCAAAGACTCGTAACGTACCAGTGACTACATCAAGAGAACATTCATGATCCTGGCGATCCAAAAGAGCATACAACCTGTTTTGGCGCTGACCTCCACCTATACCAGATGAGTTACCCTGCTGAGTTGGGCGACTTGCTGGTGTTGCTGAAGTTATAGACTAAGCACTATCATTTCCACCTCCTTGACCCTGATTGAAGGACAATACCTCAATCTGTGCCCAGACTGACCGCACCCAAAACACCCTTCTTTTCTTGCGAGCACTAGTCCAAATGGTTCTTACCACACTTAGGGCAAGTGGGGTAAGTCTTGGTTCCTGAAACACTTCCCTAATACTTAGAGCCTGGTGCTCTACCCTTCTCGTCATACCTGTTTTTGGAGGATATAACACTAGCTGATGAAGGGGCTGAGCCTGGTGCTCTACCCTTCTCGTCATACCTATTTTTGGAGGATATAACACTAGCTGATGAAGGGGCTGGAGCTGAAAACTTCTGCTGACTCTGCGAACGATTTCAACCACCTGATTTCTTTTGAGACTACTCGTAGTTCCCAGTCCTAGCCTTCTTATTCTCCTTATCATGTTCCCTAAGCTTATCATCCTCAACCTGCAGAGCATGAGTCGTAAGCCTAGAGATGATCATATCCCAGTAACATATCATTTATGTACTCACTTTTCATTAAATGCGACATCCATACAAGAACTTATTCATCTAAACCCTAGAGTCAGCAACCATGTGAGGAACATACCTAGAGAGTTTGTTAAACTTCAGCACATACTCTTGGACCTTCATGGTTCCCTGACTTAAGTTCATCAATTTTTGGGCTTTCGCTTCTCTTAACTCTATTGGAAAAAACTTGTCCAGAAAGGTCTCACTACACTAATCCCAAGTAATAGGAATTGCAAATGTATCCCTATTTTCCTTCCATTGAATGTACCAGATATGAGCAACATCCTTCAACTGGTATGATATCAACTCAACCCGATCATTCCCAGTGACTTGCATTAACTCAAAGATCTTCTTGATCTCATCCAAGAAATTTTGAGGATCCTCATTAGTTTGTGATCCTAAGAACTCAGGCGGATTAATCCTAACAATATCACGGACCATTGATGTTACTGATTCACAATTTTCATTCACATGATCATGAACCCGATTGTTCTGGTTAGTCATACTCTTAGCCAACATCTGCATGGCATTCCCAAACTAAGTATTGGAGACTTTTTGATCTGGGATCGGACGAGCTGCGTTTGCATTCCTGGCATTCACATTCCTTACATTAGCTCTATGAGGAGGCATGATCTGAAACATAGAATACCAAGTTATAATGGAATAAGATCATACCTCACGCACAATAAGAGTAACAAGAAAGTGACGTTTTTCCTAAAATACTTCATAGACTCCCTCTTATTAGATGTGGTGCACTTCACACATAGGAAAAGGACTCTACTTAGTGCGGCTTTTCAGACATCCTAGGACTCTTAAACCTAGTGCTCTGATACTAAGTTTTGTCATGCCCCAAGCTACCCCTGAGACGCGGACACAGAACCTAGGACAACAAGTAATCTCAAGCTAACCCTGCTGGCATGCTCATGAGCATACTAATGATAATAAGCTGAATTCGGAAGCCAAATTATTATTTAAACTGAAAAGATAGGGAATACCCATATACTATAACTGAGATAAATGAAATACTGATGAATTTAATATAATGAAGTTATTAACTCAATACTACGCTGAAACTAACTATGTTTGAAGTAAGCCTTGAAATGACTAGAAATATTTGTACAAGCCCCAGCTAAGTCTAGCAAAAACTTAAACTAATGATTAAAATATTGAAATGAACTCATGACTATTGTCCTCAGAGAATGACGACTCACCACTGAATCTGCTGAACTAGAGATGGGAAGTCGATCTAAGTGTGATTTGAATAATGAGAACCTGAACCTACATTACAAGAAGATGTAGCACATGTATGTGTTAGTACTTGAAGGTACTGAGCATGTAGGATAGAGTAAAGCTAAAATAAAACATAAATGAACAAGAAAAAGAGCAAGTATAATAATCTGAATATGATATTTTGAATTCTGAGCTAATTGAATGCAATGACCAATTTATAACATGCTAAAACTGAATACTGAATATGTTGATAAATGGTCAATGAAAGAGAGCCTGACTGGAATGTGCGAGCTACTCATAATCGACAATAAAACTACATGATCTAAACGTGGAGTTCGATGTATCCGCCCCATCGAGAGGATCCAATATACCCTGCAAGATGTATAAAGGCATGTTGACGTGATCACTAAACTGATGCCCATAGAGGGGACTTACAACCTACTTGGCTAGTAGTTCTAAGACTAATTCGGTAAGCTAAATCCTAATCCAACTCGGTATTATGTTACTCCCAATGAATTAAATGATTAAGACATTATGACTGAATTTCTGTAAAAACAGAATAGCTCAAACAGGACTTGGAAACTGAGAATGCAACATTTAATATGATAATGATGCATTAATAAATGAGGCATAAATAACTAAATAACTTAAATATCTGACCTAGCATGTGTAATTCAAGAACTAAAGAAAATACAAAGCTAGGGTTTTGAAATTCATGTGATAAACTGAATAATAACGTTGCAATCTGATTTGGAACGTACAGTAAATAAATGCATAAAGTTCTATTGAAGTTCTAGAAACCCTAGGTTCAATCACGATAAGAGAATAAGGAGCTGACTGAAAACTAGGGAACAAATGGGTGAAAGGAACCCACTGGTGAAATCCCACATGCCTAGTGATGAAATTTACAGAAAAACACTTAGGTTTCGGGGCTGGAACTGCTGGAACCTAGTTTAAATCTGAAACTAGGGTTCTTGACCTTTTTCTACATTCTTGCTTCTAATTTTCAAGTTTTTGATTAATGATTTGAGTTAGGTAAGTTTTAGTTATGTTTGTAGGCTTAAGCTGACTAATATATAATGATTTATGGTCAAAACGACGTATCTTAGTGTTTAAATGAAGTGGTGAAAGACCAAAAAACACCTTTGTTAATTGCTCTTAGACCAAATCGTTGACTTGAACTGATGGTCCATTGTTCAAGCAACTACTTCTTGACTTGTGGTTTCTTCCTTTAATATTATTATATCAATGCTTGAAATTGATTAATTGATACAAAGGTGATTTTTATGGTATTGTTCTAATCCGAAGAGATTTCGTGTATCTTGGGTAAGTTAATGTAACGACCTGTTTAGTCGTTTTGAGCAGTAGAGTATTTCTGGTAAATAACTGGCTGAGTCGACGGATCCCACGAAGAACCGTCATGGGCACGACGGACCATCGAGGGGGTCTCATTCAAAACACTTAGAATTCTGAAATTTGGGTACTGAAATCGACTCTCTGAACTTCGTGACGGAATGGCAGGACGGACCGTCGCAGGCATGACGGACCGTCACAAATCTTTCCACACAACTAACTCTCTGAACTTTGTGACGGACCTGCAGGACGGACCGTCACAATCATGACGGACCGTCATAGGCTGCATAACCCTGACTGGGTCGGATTTCTATTTAAATGTTTTAAGGGGCATTTTGGACTATTCATGCTTATAATTATAAAGTTAGTGGATTAATGTTAATAATTCAATTTCTTCGGGGTTAAAGGAGATAACCTTGGAATAATTGGTGGGTTATTTTTATCATCTTTTATACTTAGTTATATGACATTAGGGTAAAATAAAAAGGGTTTTGAATAAGAAAAATAGAAAGAACAGAGAGAGAAAGGGAGAAACGGTCGATCGAGAGAGAGAGGGACGAAGAGGACAACAGAGCTTTGGGGAATTAGCTTGTTTGATCGCAATTCTTCGGTGGAGGTAGGTTATGGTTTATGCTATTCGTAGTAAACTCTTAATAGCGAATGATATGTATTGGGTAGTATTGTAAACCCTTCTATATGCTTAATTGTATGTTTTCATGAATGTGATTATATAATTTTGATAAAATAAGCATGATGAGGTTATTGAATCCTAAATCATGAAAAATGCTAATCTACTTTGTTATTGATGATGCCTTGGTATAAAAGAAGGCTTGATGAATGAAAGTAGTGAGATTAGGGGATCGGGTGTCACGTTCCGACACCAGGATAGTAATAGAGGATCGGGTGTCACGTTCCGGCACCAGGATAGTATATGAGGATTGGAGTGTCACGTTCCGACACCAGGATAGTATATGGATCGGGTGTCACGTTCCGACACCAGGATAGTATATGAGGATCAGAGTGTCACGTTCCGACACCAGGATAGTATATGAGGATCGGAGTGTCGCGTTCCGACAGCAGGATAGTATATGGATCGGGTGTCACGTTCCGACACCAGGATAGTATATGAGGATCGGAGTGTCACGTTCCGACACCAGGATAGTATATGAGGATCGGAGTGTCACATTCCGACACCAGGATAGTATATGGAGCGGAGTGTCACGTACCGACACAAGAGGATTAAAGATAATGATTCTTGAAATATGTTAATATACTCAATCTAATGAACCTAATTCCCAAATGAGTATGGTATTGAGGCTTGAGTCCTCATGGGTGAACTTGGCGGTACTTATTAATGATTATAGTACTTGTTGTTGCTACATGTTGAGTATTGTAGTTGATTTATGATATTATCTGATATATACTGTTTTTTATTTTGAGTTGGCTGATGATACCTACTCAGTACTTGTGTTTTGTACTGACCCCTACTTTTATGTTTCTTTCTTTGTTATTTGTGGAGTGCAGCAAATGTACCGTCGTCTTCAACTCAACCGCAACTCTAGCCAGTCTTCATTACATCGGATTTCAGGGTGAGCTAATGCTTCTACCTTGGACTGGATCTTCTTCCTCATGTCTTGATGCCTTGAAGTTCCCGCATGAACTAGATTTTTATTTATTTTAGCTTCTTAGAATACTCTTAGTTTAGTAATTTGATCATAGATGTTCTTGTGGTGATGACTTCCAGATTTTGGGGAATAATAGATGTTGAGTTTTTAGAAGTTATTGAATTGATTTTCATTAATGAGTTTAAGTCTTCCGCATTGTATTTTGTTCATCATGTTTGAAATGTTGGGGTTAGATTGGTTGGTTCACTCACATAGTAAGATAAGTGTGGGTGCCACTCGCGGCTCGGTTTTGGGTCGTGAAAAACATGGTATCAGAGCATTAGGTCCGTTGGTCTCATCACACAAGAACGAGTCTAGTAGAGTCTTAAGGAACGGTAGGGGGACGCCTTTACGTTTCTTTGAGAGGCTATAAGACTGTAGGAAAATTCCATTCTTTCTTTCTTTCTTTCGTGCTATTACTTGGATTCAATTGATATCTAGGTGATACAAATTGGTATCTGACCATCTTCACTCTATTTCGCAGATGGTTAGAACTAGAGCAACGACTCCGCCAACACAACCACCGGCAAGACAGGATGCGTCTGAGCCAGCCACTGGGCTGTAGCTCGGAGAGGAGCGGTGGCAAGAGGTCGTGGTAGAGGTCGCGGGAGGATGTCCTCTAGAGGAAGAGGACAAACACCTAGCCCAACTAGTACTAGGGCGGTGACTCCTCCACTGACTGAGGAAGTGGTAGGAGAGGGTGAGGAAGGGGAGAATGAACAAGTGCAGAATGAGGAATTACCACCCCAACCTACCCCAGAGATGATTAATCAGGTTCTTGCCTATCTGAGCGGGTTATCTGATCAAGGCCAGACACCTCCAGTGTTTTCTGCACCAGCTCCTCAGGTTCCGGAAGTACGACAGGCCGCTGATGAGGCTCCCCGCATGGATGCCTCATTGGAAATAGGCACGTTTCCTCGTTTGACTACAGGGCCTATAATGACAAGTGATCAGCACAAACTTTTCAGTAAGTTCTTGAAATTGAAACCTCCAGTCTTAAAGGGTGCTGAATCTGAGGATGCCTACGATTTTCTGGTTGATTGTCATGAGTTACTACACAAGATGGGTATAGTAGAACGATTTGGTGTTGAGTTTGTGACCTATCAGTTTCAAGGGAATGCCAAAATGTGGTGGCGGTCACATGTTGAGCGTCAACCAACAGAGGCACCATCTATGACTTGGGCATTATTCTCTAGCTTGTTTATGGAGAAGTATATACCCCGTACCTTGAGGGATAGGAGGAGAGATGAGTTTCTAAGCCTAGAGCAAGGCAGGATGTCGGTTACTGCTTATGAGGCTAGGTTTCGTGCACTATCCAGATATGCCACCCAGCTTTGTTTCAGTCCACAAGAGAGGATTCGCCATTTTGTGAAGGGGTTGAGGTCAGAGTTGCGGATTTCAGCCTTATAGGTAGCGGCTACAGCGAAATCCTTTCAGGAAGTGGTCGACTTCGTGATAGAGGTAGAGGGAGTGAAGCCAGATGACTTCACCATGGAATCTATTTCAAAAAGGTTTCGAAAGGGAGGTGAGTTTAATGGTTCTTACTCTAGAGGATAGGGTTCAGGGGGTTACTCAGTCTGACCAATTCTGTCCTCACTACAGACTGTAGTTGGGGGTCCACCTCAGACCGGTCAACATTTTTCTGAGGTTGGAGGTTCTTCCCAGACCTCGTCATTCTCACAGAGACCGATGCTTGAATCCAGAGAGTGTTACGGATATGGGGAGACTGGAAACATTAAGAGGTATTATCCAAAACAAAGTTACAGACCTCCAATGGTCAGAGGTAGAGGTGGTCATGGAAGAGGCCGTAATTCTGGAGGGCGTGGTGGTCGAGGTAATGGTGGTCACCAAAACGGCCGGGGTGATGGGCAAACTGGAGCCACTATGGCACAACATGGTAGTGGTAACGGACAGACAGGCGATAGGGCCCATTGTTACGCTTTCCCCGGGCGGCTGAAGCGGAGACATCTGATGCTGTTATCACAGGTAATCTTTTGGTTTGTGATTGCATGGCTTCTGTATTATTTGATTCTGGCGCCACATTTTCATATGTATCTTCCTCATTTGCTACTGGTCTTAATTTACCTTGTGAATTGCTTGACATGCCTATTCAAGTGTCTACTCCGGTGGGTGAGTCTGTGATAGTTGAAAGGGTATGTAGGTCTTGTCTGGTGACGTTTGTGGGGAGCAATACTTATGTAGACTTGGTTATCCTAGAAATGGTTGACTTCGATGTAATTCTGGGTATGACTTGGCTTTCTCCAAATTTTGCAATCTTAGATTGTAATGCTAAAACCGTAACGTTGGCCAAGCTTGGGACAGATCCATTAGTGTGGGAGGGTGACTACACTGCCACTCCAGTTCGTATCATCTCCTTTCTTCGTGCTAAGAGAATGGTTAGTAAAGGGTGTTTAGCGTTCTTGGCACACCTCAGGGATGACACTACCCAAGTACCTTCAATTGAGTCAGTTTCGGTAGTCCGTGAGTTTCTGGATGTGTTCCCTGCAGACCTTCCTGGTATGCCACCGGATAGGGATATCGACTTTTGCAATGATCTGGAGCCGGGTACTCGCCCCATTTCCATACCCCCTTATAGGATGGCCCCAGCGGAGTTAAGGGAATTAAAGGCCCAACTTCAAGAGTTGTTAAGTAAAGGCTTCATTAGAACAAGTGCATCCCCTTGGGGTGCTCCAGTATTATTTGTGAAGAAAAAGGATGGGAGATTTCGGATGTGCATAGACTACCGGCAATTGAATAAGGTAACTATTGAGAACAAGTATCCCATTCCTTGCATTGATGACTTGTTCGATCAGTTACAAGGTGCTTGTGTCTTCTCTAAGATTGACTTGAGATCCGGTTATCATCAATTGAAAATACGGGCAACAGATGTGCCAAAGACTGCTTTTCGGACGAGGTACGGGCATTACGAATTTGTAGTGATGTCTATTGGTCTTACGAATGCCCCTGCTGCTTTCATGAGCTTGATGAACGGGATTTTTAAGCCATATCTGGATCTCTTTGTGATCATATTTATTGACGATATACTGATATACTCCAAGAGAAGAAGGAGATGAGGAGGAGCGTTTGAGAATTGTGTTGGAAGTATTAAGAAGAAAAGGCTTTATGCCAAATTCTCCAAGTGTGAGTTTTGGCTAGATTCAGTGTCCTTCTTGGGGCATGTGTTTCTAAGGATGGAGTGATGGTGGATCCTTCTAAGATTGAGACAGTGAAGAATTGGGTAAGACCTACTAATGTGTCAGAAATAAGGAGCTTTGTTGGTTTTAGCTAGCTTTACCGTCGATTGTCAAGGGATTCTCTTCCATTGCTTCCCAATTGACGAACTTGACTAAGCAGAATGTTCCATTTGTATGGTGGATGAATGTGAGGAAAGCTTTCAGAACTCAAGACCTTGCTGACTACTACACCTATCCTTACCTTGCCAGTAGAGGGTAAGAACTTCATTGTTTATTGTGATGCATCCTATTCTGGTTTGGGTGCAGTGCTAATGCAAGAGAAGAATGTAATTGCTTATGCTTCAAGGCAATTAAAGGTGCACGAACGCAATTACCCGACCCATGATTTGGAGTTGGCCGCGGTAGTATTTGCATTAAAGCAATGGAGACACTATTTATATGGGGTTAAGTGCGAAGTCTATACGGATCATCGTAGCCTACAGTATGTCTTTACTCAGAAAGATTTGAATTTGAGACAGAGGAGATGGATGGAACTACGAAGGACTACGATATCACTATTCTGTATCATCCGGGAAAAGCTAATGTTGTGGCAGATGCTTTAAGTAAAAATGTAGGAAGCATGGGAAGTCTAGCTCATTTGCAAGTTTCTAGACGCCCGTTGGCTAGAGAAATCCAAAACTTGGCTAATGATTTTATGAGGCTAGAAGTAAATGAGAAGGGAGGATTTTTGGCTTGTGTAGAGGCGAGATCTTCTTTTCTTGACAAGATCAAGGGAAAACAGTTTGATGATGAGAAACTAAGTCGAATTCGGGATATGGTGTTGCGAGGAGAGGCTAAAGAAGCAATAATTGACGAGGAAGGTGTTTTGAGTATTAAGGGAAGGGTATGTGTGCCCCGTGTTGATAATTTGATCCACTCTATTCTTACAGAGGTTTATAGTTCCGGATATTCTATACATTCTGGTGCAACCAAAATGTACCGTAACCTAAAGCAACACTTTTGGTGGAGTAGAATGAAGCGCGACATTGTTGACTTTGTTGCCAAATGTCCAAATTGTCAGCAAGTAAAGTATGAACACCAGAGGCCGAAGAACACTTAAGAGAATGCCCATTCCTGAATGGAAGTGGGAGAGAATTGCAATGGACTTCGTGTTGGTCTTCCAAAGACATTGGGAAGTTTCGATTCTATTTGGGTAATTGTGGACAGATTAACCAAGTCTGCTCACTTCATTCCGGTCAAGGTGGACCTACAATGCAGAGAAGTTAGCCAAACTCTATATCTCCGAAATTGTTCGATTGCATGGAGTTCCACTTTCCATCATATCAGATAGAGGTACGCAGTTTACTTCTAAGTTTTGGAGAACATTGCATGCGGAATTAGGTACTAGGTTGGACCTTAGTGCTGCATTTCACCCTCAGACCGATGGTCAATCTGAGCGAACGATTCAGGTATTGGAAGATATGCTTCGTGCATGTGTGATAGAATTTGGTGGTCATTGGGATAACTTCTTACCCTTAGCAGAATTCTCATACAATAATAGCTATCACTCAAGCATTGGTATGGCCCCATTTGAGGCACTGTATGGGAGGAGATGTAGGTCTCCCATTGGTTGTTTGATGCATTGAGGTTAGACCTTGGGGTACTGACCTTTTGAGGGATCGTTAGATAAAGTTAAATGCATTCAAGAAAAGCTTCTAGCGGCTCAAAGTAGGCAAAAAGAATATGCAGATCGAAAGGTAAGAGACTTGGAGTTCATGGAGGCTGAACAAGTCTTGTTGAAGGTTTCGCCCATGAAAGGGGTGATGCGGTTTGGTAAGTGAGGTAAGCTTAGCCCAAGGTATATTGGTACATTTGAAGTACTTAAGCGAGTAGAGGAGGTGGCTTATGAATTAGCCTTGCCTCCAGGGTTGTCAGGAGTGCATCCGGTATTTCACATGTCTATGTTGAAAAGATACCATGGGGATGGAAACTACATCATTCGTTGGGATTCGGTTCTACTTGATGAGAATTTGTCTTATGAGGAGGAACCTGTTGCTATTTTAGATAGAGAAGTCCGCAAGCTGAGGTCGAGGGAGATTGAATCCATCAAGGTTCAATGGAAGAATCGGCCGGTTGAAGAGTCCACTTGGGAGAAGGAGGCTGATATGCAAGAAAGATACCCACATCTGTTTACAGATTCATGTACTCCTTTTCGCCCTTGTTTCATTTCTTGTGATCGTTCGAGGATGAACGATGGGTAAATTGGTATCTATTGTAACGACCTGTTTAGTCGTTTTGAGCAGTAGAGTATTTTTGGAAAATAACTGGCTGAGTCGACGGATCCCACGACGGACCGTCATGGGCACGACGGACCGTCGAGGGGGTCTCGTTCCAAAACACTTAAAATTCTAAAATTTGGGTAATGAAATCGACTCTCTGAACTTCGTGACGGAATGGCAGGACGGACCTTCGCAGTCACGACGGACCGTCACAAATCTTTCCACAGAACTAACTCTCTGAACTTTGTGACGGACCTGCAGGACGGACCGTCACAGTCATGACGGACCGTCACAGGCTGCGTAACCCTGACTGGGTCGGATTTCTATTTAAATGTTGTAAGGGGCGTTTGGACTATTCATGCTTATAATTATAAAGTAGTGGATTAATGTTAATAATTCAATTCTTTGGGGGTTAAAGGAGATAACCTTGGAATAATTAGTGGGTTATTTTTATAATCTTTTATACTTAATTATATGACAATTAGGGTAAAAGAAAAAGGTTTTGAATAAGAAAAATAGAATGAACAGAGAGAGAAAGGAGAAACGATCGATCGAGAAGAGAAGAGGGACGAAGAGGACAACAGAGCTTTGGGGAATTAGCTTGTTTGATCGCAATTCTTCGGTGGAGGTAGGTTATGGTTTATGCTATTCGTAGTAATCTCTTAATAGCGAATGATATGTATTGGGTAGTATTGTAAACCCTTCTATATGCTTAATTGTATGCTTTCATGAATGTGATTATATAATTGTGATAAAATAAGCATGATAAGGTTATTGAATCCTAAATCTTGAAAAACCCTAATCTACTTTGTTAATGATGATGCCTTGGTATAAAAGAAGGCTTGATGAACGAAAGTAGTGAGATTAGGGGATCGGGTGTCACGTTCCGACACCAGGATAGTAATAGAGGATCAGGTGTCACGTTCCGGCACCAGGATAGTATATGAGGATCGGAGTGTCACGTTCCGACACCAGGATAGTATATGGATCGGGTGTCACGTTCCGACACCAGGATAGTATATGAGGATTGGAGTGTCACGTTCCGACACCAGGATAGTATATGAGGATCGTATTGTCACGTTCCGACACCAGGATAGTATATGGATCGGGTGTCACGTTCCGACACCAGGATAGTATATGAGGATCGGAGTGTCACGTTCCGACACGAGGATAGTATATGAGGATCGGAGTGTCACGTTCCGACACTAGGATAGTATATGGAGTGGAGTTTCACGTACCAACACGAGAGGAATAAAGATAATGAATCTTGAAATGTTTAATATAGTCAATCTAATGAACCTAATTCCCAAATGAGTATGGTATTGAGGCTTGAGTCCTCATGGGTGAACTTGGCGGTACTATTTAATGATTATAGTACTTGTTGTTGCTACATGTTGAGTATTGTAGTTGATTTATGATATTATCTAATATATACTGTTTTCTATTTTGAGTTGGCCGATGATACCTACTCAGTACTTGTGTTTTGTATTGACCCCTACTTGTATGTTTCTTTCTTTGTTATTTGTGGAGTGCAGCAAACGTACCGTCATCTTCAACTCAACCGCAACTCTAGCCAGTCTACATTACATCGGATTTCATGGTGAGCTAATGCTTCTAGCTTGGACTGGATCTTCTTCCTCATGTCTTGATGCCTTGAAGTTCCGGTATGGACTAGTTTTTTATTTATTTTAGCTTCTTAGAATACTCTTAGTTTAGTAATTTGATCATAGATGTTCTTGTTGTGATGACTTCCAGATTTTGGGGAATTATAGATACTGAGTTTTTAGAAGTTATTGAATTGATTTTCATTAATGAGTTTAAGTCTTCTGCATTGTATTTTGTTCATCATTTTGAAATGTTGGGTTAATTGGTTGGTTCGCTCACATAGTAAGATAAGTGGGGTGCCACTCGTGGCTCGGTTTTGGGTCGTGACAGTTAAATTTTGATTATTATTTTATTTATTAATCTTAATTGATCATAATTTTCTTCATTGAAGTTGAATTGATTCTCACTTGATATATTTTATATTTTAGTTAAACTATATTTGATTGAGCCAAAAAAATTTAAAATAATATTATTTATTTGGTTTTTTCTTAAATAAGGTAAATAACATGTGATTGGTCCTAAGTAAATATTTCTACTTTAAGTGGTTAGATGTTCCTCCATTAGTTTAAATTTATGTTGCATAATTACGTCGAATGTTGTTGTGCTTTAGAATGAATAAAAGGAAGCACTCGAGTTCGTTTGCCTCTTCTTCTCTCTATGTGAGATAATGTCTATTGTTATTCTTTATTTGTTTTGATATCCTATGTATGTTTCTTTTGTTTGTGTTGTATGCGCGCGCTTGTGTGTGTGTGTGTGTGGGGTTGGTGGTTGGGGTGGGGGGATCATTCAATGACAAGAGAAAATTACGTGCTAATTTTTTCTCATTTATTTTGTTAGGGTTTATTGCTATAAAATCTTCTTATGTGTAAATTACTTGAACAATGCAAAAGTATTATAGTATCTCTTAAATAATCATCTAAAATCAACAATTGGTTTGTATTTGTCTTAATATCCAACTGGTGTAATAAATGGTCCCTGTATGAGAAAGATATATAGTAAATATTTGTTTACAAATAATATTAGATTCCATGCATATACGACCTAATGTTGCATATATTTTGACTCTTTGTTCACGTAAAAATCTTCTTGCATGTTACTCTGTTAAGAGATCCTGTTTAGGCTATAAAAATTAACTTTTGTAACTCATTTAAGGGTATATCTTGGGATATAAAAATCAACATATTGGCTTTAACGGTATCTAAAAAAAATCATGTTTATATATATGTGTTGCATATTAATACTGTCATGTTAACTCAATTCTCATATGTTAAGGCTTATGGTTACATATTTTCTAACATGTAGATTGATTAGGTGCTAATTTTTGTCATTTATTTTGTTAGGGGTGATTGCTAAAAAATCTTCTTATGTGTAAATTACTTGAACAATGCAAAAGTATTATAGTATCTCTTAAATAATCATCTAAAATCAAAAATTGGTTTGTATTTGTCTTAATATCTAACTGGTGTAATAAATGGTCCCTGTATGAGAAAAATAAAGTAAATATTTATTTACAAATAATATTAGATTCCATGCATATACGACCTAATGTTACATAAATTTTGACTCTTTGTTCAAGTAAAAATCTTCTTGCATGTTACTCTGTTAAGAGATCCTGTTAGGATGTAAAAATTAATTTTGGTAACTCATTTAAGGGTATTTTTGGGATATAAAAATCAACATATAGGCTTTAACGCTACCTACAAAATAAATCATGTTTATATGTGTTGCATATTAATACTGTCATGTTAACTCAATTCTCATATGTTAAGGCTTATGGTTACATATTTTCTTACATGTAGGTTGATTAGTAATCCTGACTCTAGAAATTATGCAATATGTCTTACCTTGAATTTTTTAGAATCATGTTTTTAGGTATTATTAAGTAATTTTCAGCATGTTGAAAAAAGATGATGATTCTCTGCTTATTTGATACAAACTCGTAAATAACTCTATATTACAATATTTTTCAAGCACTAAAAATAAATCAATTATTTTTTAGCATGATAAAAAATTGAGTTACTATTATGCCTAGTCTGTCACCGTACCATGACATTTTATCCAAAAAAAAAAACTAATAACTCATATTTCACTCCTACATGCTAGTTTTATTGGTAAATAAACTGTCCTCCAAAATGAAAATAAACTAATGCTTTACTTTAAATCTTCTACTTTTAAATTCTTGCCACATAAAATAAGATGCTATTTTTTCTCTGCATGCTCATCTACCCTGTTCAAATATGTCAATAAATGAATTTTGCATTTTGAATAATGTTTTGCTACTTAAAACCAGCATTAACCTTTGTAATATTCTGCTTGTTCTTATTATCTTATTACTTGTTATTTAGTCTTATTATGTTTTTGGTTTGAACACATAGCTAGCATGAGACCTTCACAACTATGTGTGTTTGAAATCATGTTTAATAAATTTAGAAGTCCATGTGAGATTTATGAGCTTAATGCTCGTCCTATTTGTTTGACTTGGTGTCTAGGGGGCCTATTTGGAGCATAATTTTTTCATTCAGTCTAAAACCTCCTTAAATAGTACTACAATTCCTTTGAGAAAATAAGTTGTGAAACCTGACACCTTTTAGGACGTTATGCATGCGGTAGTGGTGTAGGGGTACTTTAGGCCCTATAGAGATGATGACATTGCCTCGAGCCGTAAACGACAAACATATGTTTGTCTTTCCCTATATAGAAGACGAGCATTGATCCGTTAAGTCTTTTAGAGTTTCCCTTCCCTTTTCCCTTTTTATGTGTTGTAATTATATTTATTTGGGGTGGTTTACTATATAAAATATGATTTTGCACTTGACTATTTAAATGTGTAATATGTGTCACCTCACTTTTCCCGTTATTTTTCTTAGTATTTGTTTTGTTTTACATAATGTTATTATCTAGTCTCGCATGCTTAACCAATTTTTAATTGAGTTTTTAATATTATTCATCACCTAGATGACATGTTTAAATTTAATAACCCAAATGAAGCGACCATACTTGCTACTTTTAACCCCCCACATAAGTAGCATGAGATACGGTCGGGATCCACATTTGTGGACCTCGACGGATGCCTAACACCTTCCCCTCGAGGTAATTTGAACCCTTACCCTGATCTCTGGTTCGTTGAACTTAGTTAGATTTAGTTATTTTAGATAAGTTCCCTATCGCGCCTCAATTCGTTATGCGTCGACACCTCAATACATTTAGAAGTCCCAAAAGAATTGTTAGGTCATGATTAAAACACATTTCGGAAAAAATGAAGCCCGACAGTGATCAATTTATTTTATTTGTCCCTAGTCATTAACACTACTATATTCTGATGTATTATTAATTTGGTATTTTATGATTGAAAAAGGTGAATTTTGCAATATGGTTCAACATTTTTCTCTTTTCTTTCTTTTCACTTTTTATTTGTTAATTCATTAATATTATATTTTTGTGAAAAAGTTAATTATTTTATATCAATTTTTTAAAATTGAATTTGATTTATTTATGTTTAATATTTTTATTATAGTTTGTAAGAATTGCATAATGAGGAAGGAAAAAGAAGAGAAAATGCAAGTTTGTTGAAAATGCAATACAGATTTAGGTATTGTCCCCTCGTTAAAAATCAAGTATGTCCTCGAATTCTAATTTTTAATTGTCTTTTAAATATTTTTAAATTATTATATATTGTGATTTATCTCTTTTTTTTTTACTTCTAAGAAGTAAATTTTATTTGAAAAGATACAAAAATTGTATCAAATAAGGTAGAACAGAGAGAGTCATATTGTTCCTTCGTCCTATTTTAAGTGACGGTATTATTGTTTAGAGAGTCAAACAATATTTTTCTTTGATTGTAGTTTTTACAATTTACTTTTGAATAATTCTTTATCTTGACTTAAAACATTTTTTAAATATTTAATTATATTAAACAACTGTTTTGAAGAATCTGAACCCAAAACAATAGTGAAATTACGTATTTTGACTTTCTTATGTTGGCTATAGGCTTAAATTATATGAACAAAAATAGATTTATAATGCAACCATAGTTTATTCTTCTATATGTTTTTTATTAGAGTTCTTTCTATTCATATCTAAATGAAAAATAACATGTACTTAATCAAAGAAGTTAAGGTTGTATCAAAATTGACCTATACACCACTCTTTTTTAAAATGTAAAAACGACCATTGTCGTTTGATATTGACTTTATTTTTCCAGTTGGTTCAAAGTATATGGATTCATTATTTATACTATATTAATGTTATTACGTGTTAAAGTGTTATTATTTGAGGAATCAAACAATTTATTTTATAAATTATTTTGATTTATTCGCTATGTCGATTTGTAGAACTTTTTGTGTATACATTTTTACTTTCAAAAATTAAAGAATTTATGCCCGAATTCCTAGTCAAACTAATATGTTTTAATCTTCGTACTCCATACCTTTTCACATAATTCAAGATAAAGAAAGTACATATTATAAGTAAAATTTAAAACACAAGTACAAGATTTTGACTCTATGTTTATGTCAAATAAGTAGACAAAACTGTAATTTCATTTGTTGTACAAATAAATGTGTGTGAAAAATAATTGATACACTTCGTATAATGCTGAGTTTTTAGGCCTGATAACCAAGTGTAAGAGATCACACACAATATGTCAAGTAAAATAAGATAATTTATTGAGCGTTGACTTATTGAAAAAATTGAAAAAATTGAACCCAAAAAATTACTACTAAGGATATTGCAATGAATAAAAGTCCTGACATGCTAATTGATACTCCACTATCACCTCCTCCTCCTCCATACTACTTGTAGATCATGATCAAATTTCGAATGATTACATCATATGGAGTAGTACGGGAAGGGGGAGAGGTAGAGATAGAGGTAAAGGAAGAGTTTGTTGATTCGGAACTTGATCACCAACAACAAGTGGTGTGGTATTTACTGTGGAAGAAATTTAAACCTCATTTCTCCTTAGTTTGTACAAAAAACAGGAAAAGGAGGAGGGGATGGTGAATTATAAATGATCATGTAAGCAAGATAATTTATATGAATACCCTTAGGAGCTAAATTTTTGGATTTTTCTATTAGGCCAAGATCAATTAATTCTCCCATTTTACTTTAGCATATGTCTCTTTTACAATGGTAATCTAACATTATAATTAATCATTATAAGGAACTGCTGTTCAGTTCCTTTATATTTCTGTGAAATTATTAGGCTTGAAACTTTGAATTTGGATATAAAATCTTTAAATTTTTAAAAATGAAATGTGTATAGATTTAAAGACTACATGAAAAGAATTCCAAAAAACATTGCTAATGAATCAACATTTGTTTGGTAAAATACTGTTGGACACCAAAAAGATTAACACTTTAACATAAAATAGTGCAGAGGGAGTATAAACATTGTATCCATAACTTATAAGCTAAGTTTTTTTTTAGAATCAGAATCCTTTAAATAAAATTCTAGATCAAGCTCTACCGTCGTAGTGACATAAGTACACCTATCAAGATCATGTAAAACTAGTTGTGTTTTTGTACTGCTTCTTGCCATATTATGGTTTTAATTAGCTCAGGTTTAAGTCGTTCAAAAGAAAATAATTTAAATTGTTTAATCTTTTTGAGAGAAAACTATAGTTAAAAGAAAATATTATTTGACTCCCTAAATTGTAACTTATCCACTGTAAAAAGAGACCAAAAAAGTATATAACTTTAGTTTTTCCACTTTATGAATACGATTTTGTAATCTTTTTCAATAAAACTTACTTGGTGGAAGATAAAAAAATATACGTCACTATAACTAACAATTCACAATATTTTAAGTGGAGAAAAATATATACCTGATTTTCTGCAAGGGGGAAATACCTAAATCCATATTGCATTCTGGATAAACATCCCATTTTTCTTTTGATATCTTACTCGTTATGCATTTTTTGCAAACTGTTAAAAAATAATAAACTCTAATTAAATTTCATAGAAAAACCCATAAATAGTAAAGAAATTTTTCATGTAATGAATTTTTTGTTTTAATTCATTACATGAGAAATTTCTTTAGTTTTATATATTTAAATAAAATTTGATTAATTTATGTTTAGTATTTTTTAAAATTTTGCAATTAGTGCATAACGAGGAAGGTATCAAAAGTTTGCGCGGGCGCACGCGCGCGCGCGCGCGCACACACACAGACACACACACACACACACACACACACACACACACACACACACACAATTTGAAGCCAAGTTAATTCAAACGATAATGTGGGAAGAAGTTGTATAGAATCACGACTAGTGTCCTATGACCTTGACAAGAGTACTTATATCATTTTTATAAATTTAAATAATTTATATTAAAATTCATTGTTTCAAGCCTTACAATTTCACATATGATAATGTTACGCCCCTAGCCTAAACCCTGGGTCTGACCGACACTCAAAGACCATTGTTGGTCTTGAGCGGACCTTTGTCCTTGTTTACAAAGTGGAAGACTTAAATTCAAGAGATAACTCATCAAATAACTTAAAAGATATAATTAGACAAATTGACAACTCATGTCTGAAACGTTTACATCTGAAATGAATAAGAATAAAGAACTATTCTATTTTTCTATGAAGCCTATAATAAAGATGATATTGGAGAAGACCTCCAATTATCCTAACAACTGAAAAGTGAAAATAATGCGATAAAAGTTGCCTTCTAGAATGTAAGGAGGCTCACTAAATGACTCTGAGCTGCTCACCTGTATTAACGTTGATCCTAGTATCTTGCGTCTGCATCATAAGAGGATGCACGCCAACTGGCATCAGTACATTGAATGTACGAGTATGCAAGTTTGGAAGTTAAACACAACTTTAGGTTGAAAAGGATGTAAAGGGAACACTAACCTTAGCTCTTCTAAACTCAATGAATAACTTAACTCAACTTAAAGCAATAAGACACATGCAATATATATATATATATATATATATATATATATATAATATATATATATATATATATATATATATATATATATATATGAAGCTTGTATGACAGTGGAAATACTTTGTTCGTTTAAGAAAATTCAGTTAAAAACTGAACTTTACTTATGGAATGAAGTACCTAGTTTCTGTGGGATCTAACTGACAACCACATCTATGAGCCTAAGTGGTGATAGATCCCATGCTACTAGAACTATCAAATACTTTGTCGTTACATAAAAGTACTTAACTTAGTGGAGCTACTAGCTTAACTTAAGTGATAATCTAAAAAGTATGACCCTTTAATAACCATGATGACTACAAGGTTCATTGAGACTTGAGTTAATATAAACTCGCATCCCATATCGGTGCTCAATACTACTCGCAAAAATATTCTTAGATCATTTTTTTAAAAACAACTTCTTTCATTGGGTTGAGATAATTACTCAACACTTAGCTTAAAAGATCTTTGGAATCGATATTTCTTTTTTGTTCAAATGTGAAAAAGATTATGCACTCTTAGGTAATACTTTATTCCCTTATAACATTTGAGAAATAAACTCAACTCATTACTTGTTACTAAACTTGAAACTTGAGTTTGAAAAAAAAAGTTAAAACGTTGCTAAAGACTCTTGAAAACATTAAAGTACTTTGCTTTGACTTTCTTTTTAATTCTTAGACTTGACTCTTGACTTTTTTGACATTGATCTTAACTTTCCAGAGATTGAATTATGATTTCAAGGTTCATGATCTCATGTTTATGGATAATTTCATGATGTTTAGATGTACCTAATAGTTTTAGAATCAACTAAGAAACATAGCTACATCACTAGGGAACTAGTACGGAAAGATGGGGGAATAATAGGGAGAATTTGCGACCCTGGCACTCTGAGAGGCGTGGGGCGCCAGCCCTCTAACATCAGAGAGCGGGGTGGGGAATTCTTGCTGGCACGGCGATCCATAAGCCAATGGAAATGACATACCTTTGGGGCTTTAGGTAGCGCGACACGCCTGGGCTATGCCAAGGTGTTCTCCGTCTTTTCTCCATCGTTTTTTATTTTTAAACCCTCTAAAATTCAATGTTTCTTTCCCCAAACACCTTGGATCATAGTACTATCATTATACTATAGACTAAACCTAAAAATACATCTGGAAACATGAATCAAACAATCAAGAAACTTCAACAACAGAACCATCAAGAACTCAACTAAACTTTCAACGATGTTCTTCAAGAACTCAATTTCTTAACATTAAAAACTTGAATTCATTGAATTAAAACATGGTTGGCAGGTGGATGAACTAAACCAACAACATGTGATCTCACATACCCTTTTTGGGATCACCCTTGATAAATTGCACATGCAAAGCTTGAAAGTTCTTGGCGATCTTGATTTCTCTCCCCTTTTCTCTTCTTTTCTCTCTTCTCAAAGCCCTAGCGTAAATTCTATTTTTTCGAAATAGAACAAAGGTATGGTTTTACCCAAATTAATTTCGTAAAACGAATTAATTAAATAAGGTAAGGAAAAAACAACTTTTCCCTTCCCAAATCTTGATTGGGCTTTCCTTAATACAACAACCCAACTTTCGAAAGGCATAACTCACTCATACGAACTCGGAATCATGCAAACTTTGCGGTACTGGAATGAATATTCTAAGGTCTTTCCTACCATATTGTAACTACACCTAAATCATTCTGATCTTGGATTTATGATCGTTTTAAGTTTACCAAAACACACTTTTAAACTTATTTAAATTTTCCGGATTTTCTTATTCTTTCAAAAAATATGTATTTTCAAATTTAAACTTTTCTAGTTCTTTCTATTTGCGAGATATTACAATATCTCCACCTTGGGAACATTCGTTCTCGAATGAGGTTACTCTTACTAGACCTAAGGTAGCAACATCAACTTCAAACACCCATAAGCAATTGTTGCCGAACAACATGCGTACTGCAATTTGGATAGTACTTAGAAGAAACTTTGTGCCTTGGTCTGCATCTTCTCCGGATTTAAACAAATGGAAATGTCTCTTTTTCATGTCCTCTTCATCTTCCCAGGTAGCTAATTCAACAAGTGGTTCCTCCAAAGAACCTTGACTGATGCTACCTCTTTTGCTCTCAACATGCGAACTTGGGGATCTAGGATTTGCACTGGAATCTCCCCATAAGTAAAGTTATCTTTGACCTCAATATTCTCAGCTGGAATGATCAAGGAAGGATTAACCATGCACTTCTTAAAAATAGGTACATGAAACACCAGATTAACCGCCACTAACTCTTGTGGTAGCTCAACTTTATAAGCTACTTTCCAATCCTCTTTGAAATTCTATATGGACCAAATTAACAAGGACTAAGCTATTACAACAAAAAGGGATATAACGGCAATGAAAAATTAAATTAGCATCCATAACTATGTCCGATACAGCTATTACCAGCCAATGCACTTTGGCTGCGGTATCGAGGGCCGGCAAAGAATTTTGCAACCATTTGGACAAAAGCTGATAAAGTCAAGTTCTTTTGCCGTTAAGACTCATTTGATTTAGTGGCAATAGGTTGCAACAATTAAAAAGTGTACAAAATCAAATCTAAAGGGGTTAGTTTTCTCATGTACATCCATTTATACATAATTGATGCTACATATGATACTTGAACATTTTCAAAAATAGATTATGTGTTCATTAACAAGAATTGGTAAAAAGGAGTTAGTGCAATCCAGGGATGATACACCCCAGGCTACTAGAATATTTGCTGACTCTGCATCATTGCACCTCAAGGAGACTGAACACATTAAAGTAAGGCTCAATGGTCTTCAATTCCATATGCAAGTTTTACAAGATGTCCTTGGAAACTTTTTGCAACTCCACAAGGACTCAAGTATCAATATTGGAAAGATTCATATTGAGATGGGAGGACTTAAGAAGGATGCCTCTCATTTGGTTAACATTATTCTGAAAGAAGTCAACTCCATTTAAACAGGAGCTCACTCTGCTAACAATCAACTGAGTGTCACTACTGTTGAGAAATCTCTTTCCATTTTCTGGACGAACGTGGTCAACAATGATCTATTTTCCCGGAAACATTAATATTATGACCTCATTTGCTTTTATTCAAGGCATTAAGTTTTGGGATCTTTCTCCTTCTCTTTTGGATTGTATATTTGTGGCTTCTGACCCCATACTCTTTGTCTGTTTAGTTTTTGCTTCATTCTCTATCTTGCTTGCTGTTTCATTGTCTTTTTCGCTTAGTTAAAAGGGGGATAATCTATACATAGGTATACATAAAGGGAAGCACTAATATAGGGGAGCACTCAAGTGAAAATTTATCAAAAAACAATCGAATAGGGAAGTCGTCTTACAGTGTCATTAATTATATTTGTCAAAATTAAAAAAGGGGAGATTGTTAAGTTGTTATATTCTTATTAATGACAGATCACTTGAATTAACAAAGAATAATACGATCATCATGAAGTCATGACAACATTAGGAAAAAAGAACACAAAGCCAAGGATCAAAATAAATAGAATCCAGTTCGGATTTACTAAGCAACCATAAAAGGAAACAAATCTTCAATCACGAAAAACAAACAACTAAAGAAGGAAAATATATATTAGCCGATCAATCAACCACGACTTATAGAAAATATTAACAAATCAGCAAAATTCAAGGAGGATCAGACAATATCTCAGGAAATCATCCAGCAAATAAAGGAATTGATTTCATTATGTACACATCATATATGGACATGATTCAACAAAATCAAGGGATCATCCCAGAATCCTTGATTTACAACTCCTTGGGTATTCGAAAAGATCATCACGTCTCACAACTATTAAAACCTCCGTCTGTCATAGATGAAAAGTAAGCAACTTGTCTTGAGCATATATTATGATCGTGTTTTATATTTCATCAAGCTTTGTACTCATGTGAGTGAGCACAGTTGAAAATAAAAGAGAGAGCAATTCTTTAAGTAGGTTTACTAGTAAAGGAAGTGTCAAGATAGAATTAATTTGCACATCAGACAGGCCCAAGTAAAGGAAACTTTTTACTTCTCAATTGTAACTTCGAACGGTCTAAATGAAACCCTTGAAACCGAAGAGGACTGGACTAGGCACCACAACAGTGACCCGAACCAGTATAAACATCCTGTTTTATTTATTTTCTGCAAGATATTTTTATTGTTTCTTTATTCTACTAACTTGCAGGTGAGTCAACTGACCATTATAGGTAGCCGACTAAAAATATTTAATTCAACCCCCCACTTGTATATCACATAGTTCAACATGTATGTTGATTCGTTCCATCATCTCCTCTTTGGTTCTTAAAGTTTCAATTTTATTACTTAATTTAATCTCTACTGCCAGGAGATATCAATTAGATCGGTGCAAATCTTCTTTGAGGTAAGTTGTGTATTGAACAGTGTCCAAAAATCTAATGGTATTGTGCATGTGTTATTTAGTAACTTTTTTTCATTTATTTTTCCTCTTTTATGATAGAAAAGAGGCTTAGGGATATCCAGTGTAATTAAGTGGAAACTACCATTCTGATACTTTGGGCGTCAACTATTTTTCTGTGGATGATGATGAGTGCTTTCGTTTTCTTCTAGGTGGAGGTTAGTTATTTGATGTTATTGACGCCATTGTTTTCTACTTTATTTTGCAAACCGTTTCTTGTATATTGCTATATATAGAATTTAGAAATATTTGATTTGTCTTCTGTAAGTAAATGTCATCTTTTTATAACAAGACGAGGGTTTCCCAAGTTATTTATTTTTTCTTTTATATTCTTAAAGTAACAATTAACATATCTACTACTGTAAAAATCTCTATATAAGTTTACTCTATTGGCTTATACTTATGAAAGAATCAAGCACCTCAAATTTTTTTACTAATGTACTTTTATTTCATAAGTAAAACTTATGAATTACTAACCTATTACCAACAATTTTTGAAAAATCAATATTTCTTTACCAACACATTTTCTCTACGTTACTAATATTTCTAATAGATTAATAATGTAATTTTTTGTTATGGGATTTTTCAATTGATTACTTACAAAATTTAAAATATAAACAATCAAATTTACTGACCTATTTGCTAAACGTTAGTGAAGATAATAATCGGATACCAACCATGTTTTTGTTGGTAAATTTGCCAACGAAAATGTTAAGAGCCAATTTTCATAAATTACTAACAAAATCTTCTGGTGGTTACCAAAAAAATTTTGGACTGTAAGTTTACCAATCATTATAATTTGTTCGCAAAATTTACCGACAAACCTTTTTGCAAAACTATTAATAACCGTTAAGTAACTCGATTTACCAACAGATTTGATAGATTTACCAACGGATATTTTTGTTGATAATTATGCCTTATTTTGTAGTGTGAGTCACAATAGACACTCATAACTGAAAAACATAGATTTGCCTCAATCTAAGATTACTTGATACGGGTGTCGATAGGAAGTTGCATATAGTTAAAAAAAATAGTTAAGTCGTAGGCAAGTTGATCAATTTTTTTTAATAAGGTAAAACAAACAAGAAAAAGGAAAAGCCCAGCTCATCTTGTTTTTATAAGTCATGGAAGAAATAGTTGAGATTTACTATTATTATCATCCAAATTTGTCCAAATATTATCCTTATTTTCCTAATTCAAAAGAAATCTTCACACATTACCTATTCAAATTATAACAGTCCAAAAAAAAATAATCAAACTTCTTTAATTTTATGTTAGTTTCTTTTTTTTTCCTTTATGAACATTTGATAAAGAATAGACAAACCAAGGTACTTTTTGTTGTGTTTTTATTGCTATTGATATGATTTTTTTAATATTATATTGTTTGTATGCAAATCATAGAATGTATAAAAGAAATATGACGGATTTTGATAGACGACAAGCTAGGATGGAGAGTGTTTTGACACGTAGAATTTACAAAAAGCTATAAAAAGATGTCACAATTATTGAAGAATGTTGTCATGGATGTGAAAAAAATTAAATCATTTTAATTAACTTCATTTTGGGGGGTTGATTTTTTTTATTTTAAGGATGATGATAAATTATTTGTTCTTGTGATTTCATGATCTTGGAGTTAAGATTTTCTTTGTTACGTTTCTATGTTCATTTTATTACTCATCAATCTCTATTGTCTGCGGTCGTTCTCTTCAAACTTACTTTATTAGACTACTAATGAAGCTGTTTTTTTTTTTTATAATTTTTGGGTTTCATTTTCTAAAAAGAAAACAGTGATTTTGATAAAATAAGTTGTTGTAATTTCACATTCTAGAATTTTGATTTTCTTTTTTCGTTCTTTTCAATGTTATTAAAAGATTAATTTGAATGTAACTTTGGGTAGGGGAGGGGGGGATTCATTATTATTTTCGATTCAACCTTTTATTTATTTTGCATTTTATTCTTTTATAATTGTTGACACCCAATTTTGACCTTTAACTATTCCAAAAATGTTATTGATTAAATAAGTATTTTTTAAAATATATTTTGAGTTTTAAATGTTATTCGATTTTATCAAAAAATATATATTTTTATGCATACTTTATATAAAAAAATCATTTTAAAAATAATTTAGAATTATAATAAATTTTGAAATAATTATTTTAGAGAAATGTTTAAAAACTGAAGTGAGTTTAATTAAATAAAAAAAACATTATAAAATATATATAGTATTTTAATTGGATATAGACTTTTCAATTTTCTCCAAAATCATTTAAATCTTAGCTTATTCTACTCTAATTTATTTAAATTCTAGTATATTCAATTCCAAGTGTATTTCAATTATATCGACTCTTCCATTCCAATTCTATCAATTTTTTATTGCAATGTTGGCCATTCAAATCCAATCCAATGTGATTGAGATTTATTCTTATAATCTACAGCATCCATCTTTTGATATTGAATCTCAGCCCCAGATCTCTTAATAATTAACAATTCAGATTCACCCATCCTTTCTTTTGTTTTTGATATCAAAATACCTAAACCTTGACTATTCCATTATTCTATTCTTCCTCGCCTTCCTCTCTAGCCGCCATATCTACCACCTTTTCTCCACCGATGACTCTCTCTCTCCCTTTGCCTCTTCTTCTCTCTCCTCCCTTGTCTCTCTTTACAGCAATTGACAACTGAAAGGCGAGGAAAACAGAAGCTCCGGAGAGTCAAGCAGCCGCTGGCTTCTACAGAGCGCGACAATGATCATTTTATTGCATTTGTCCCTAGCCAAAAACACTACTATATTTTTATGCATTATTAACTTGGGATTTTATGAATAAAAGGTGAGTTTTGCAATTTGGTTCTACATTTTTCTCTTTTCTTTCTTTTCACTTTTTATTGTTAATTCATTATATATTATATTTTGGTGAAAAAAATTATTATTGTAGATCAATTTTTTAATGGAATTGATTTATTGTTTAATATTTTTCTTATAGTTTGCAATAATTGCATAATGAGGAAGGTAAAAGAAGAGAAAGTTCAACTTCGTTCAAAATGCAATACAGATATAGGTATTGTGTCCTTGCAAACAATCATGGATGTCCTCTAATTCTAATTTTTTTTATTGTCGTTTAAATATTTTTGAATAATTATATATTGTGATTTATCTCTTTTATTTTACTTCTAATAAGTAAATTTTATTTGAAAAGACACCAAAATTTTATCAAATAAGGTAGAACAGAGAGAGTCATATTGTTCCTTCGTCCTATTTTATGTGAAGGTATTATTGTATAGAGTCAAACTATATTTTTCTTTGATTGTAGTTTTCACATTTTACTTTTGAATAATTTTTTATCTTGACTTAAAACATTTTTTTAAAATATTAAATATTTTTTAATTTTTTCTAAGAATTTGAACCCGAATCATTACGTTGAATGTACGACTATGCGAGTTGGAAAGCTATACAAAACTTAGGCTTGAAAGGGAGTAAGAATGATACCTACCTTTCCTCTGTTCCACTTATGATTTACTAACTCTTTATTCAATATAGACACTTAAAATAAATGCAATATAAAGAAATGCTGACTGAAAACATGCTTAAACCTTTAAGTACATATATACAAGTACTCAATAATGTCTGAGATGTATATAAATTACAATACTGATGTATATGAAAATACAATTCGGCTGTGTAGAAAGATGCAATGACTGATGTATATAATACATTTACCTGAGGGAGTTCTCTAACCGACAACTGTTAATTAAGAGCTACAGTGATTATACAGCGGTCAACGCATGCTGTCAGCGCATCTTATACCCAACCAAAGGTATAAGACCTGAAGTGCCTAATGGATCCACTAGTAAACTGTGAAAATGAATCATCTAAAAAGTATGATCCTTTTCTACCGATGGTGGCTAACATGGATAATGGGGGCTATGAGTATATCTAAACTCTCCCCAAATCGGTGCTCAATACTACTCCAAAAATATCCTGACTATTATTTTTAAAAATATACTGATTCTGTGGTTTGAGATTAGTGCTCAAAACATATCTCTTAAAAAGACCTATTTGACATCATAGTTTTCTCTTCCTTCTATTCAGACTAGCCATAGGCTATGTGGAAGTCTAGCTTCCCTTCCTTCTCAGAAGTTTGAAAACATTTTGTTTAAACTCTTAAGGACTACATATTTCCCTTATAACTCTTGAGAAGTGAACTCAACTTGATACCCTTTGCTTACTTGAAACCTAACTCTTAAGGAATACTTAGTTTCCTTGTTGCTTCTGAGAAATGAACTCAACTCTTTACTCTTTTTGACTTGAAATTTAAGTCTTTAAAACAATGTGAAAATGTTTGTAAAAGACTTTAAAAAAAACATGATGAGTTTACTTTCACTTGCTTCTTAACTTCTAGATTTGTTTCTTAACTGCCTTGACTTTTATCTTAACTTCCCTTTAAAAAATTATGGATTCAAGGATCATGATCTCATGCTTATGAGTGATTTTCTGATGTTTAGATGTGCTCTAGAGTGTTGGAGTCAACTTGGAATGAAGGGTACATCACTTAGGAACTAGTACGAAAAGATAGGGAAAGAACAGGGTCTCAAGGGGTCGTGACGCTTTGAGAGGCGTGGAGCGCCATAGCCTATCCTCAGAAACTCTAAGAGGCGCAGCAGCGCCAGAGCTTGACGGACAGACTCTATCCATAGGGGTTTTTGAGGCGCGGCGCCCCAGCATCCTCCCAACAGGTTTTCCGACTTTCTTCCTCATTTTTAATCTCTAAACCTTCCTAAAATCTCATGGATTCTACTCCATATACATATAATCCTTAATTAACTTATTACACAATGATTTAGACCCAAAACCACTAACAACGATCAAGAAAAACATCAAATGTTTCATCAAAAGTTTCAAGATTTCCTTTCAATTTAACTCTAGTTGATGTAATGAATAAAATTAGAGGGTGGGTGAAAGAACCCATCACAAAATGATCTCACATACATTGTTAGCAATCATTCCCGACGAAATACACGAAGCGAAATCTTGGTGTTCTTGCGTTTTCTTCTTCCTTCTCCTCTTTTCTCCTTTCTTTCAAGGACCTAGTCTATTTTTCTAAGTGAGTAAACTTAATTGGATTAGCTTAGACCCCAACATATTACTCCAAGACGAAATAATGAATTGACTTAAGGAAAACACCAAAATGCCCTTATTAAATCCGTTTTTGGAAGTTTCATTGCTCAACTGCCCATCTTCTAAAGGTCATATCTCACTCATAAAACCTAGGAAATTCACAAACTTTATATAGTTGGAAATATATTCCAACGATCATTCCATCCGTATAAATAACTCACTCAAACTCTTCATGAGATGGATGTTATGACCATTTGAAAATGGCCAAAGCTCATTTTGAAATATGGAGATTTTCCAGATTTCGTTAATTATTTCCAAATTTGATCTTTCTTTTTTTTTCTTAGCTTAACCTTAAATTATTTAGAATCCAAGTTGTTACAATATAATGCTTAGTTTTAAGGCCTGATCACCAAGTGTAAGGGATCAGAGACAATATGTGAACTAAAAGAAGATTGAGTGTGAACTAATTGAAATTCAAAAAGGTGAAGCCGAAAAATTCGCTCGTAAGGATATTGCTATGAATAGAAGTCCTGACATGATTATTGATACTCCAGTATCACCTCCTCCTCCTGCTGTTGTTGTTTCTACACAAACTCAAGTAGAAATTAGGATTCAATTTCTTCCACAGTAAATACTACACCACTTGTTGTTCGTGATCAAGTTCCGAATCAACAAACCTCTCCGTCTACCTCTTCTCCTTCCAGTTTTACTCGATATAATGTATTCATTCGAAACTTGAACATAATCAACAAGTACTATTACAATTTCTTCCATTTTAATTAAAAGTACTTGTTGATTATGATCAAGTTTCGAATGAATACATTATATCGAGTAGTACTAGAAGGGGAAGAGGTAGACGAAGAGTTTGTTGATTAGGAACTTGATCACGAACAACAAGTGGTGTAGTATTTACTGTGGAAGAAATTGAATCCTCATTTCTCCTTCAGTTTGTAGAAACAACAACAGCAGAAGGCGGAGGGGATGGTTAATTATCAATGAGCATGTAAACAATATTATTAATATGAATATCCTTAGGAGCTAACTTTTTTTGGATTTTTCTATTAGACGAAGCTCAACTAATTCTCATATTTTACTTGATAACATGTCTCTGATCCCTTACATTTGGTGATCTGACATTAAAATTAATCATTGAAGGAACTTTTGTTCAGTTCCATTATATATATATATATATATATATATATATATATATATATATATATATATATATATATATATATAATATATATATATATATAAAGGAAACAAATTATAGTTCTTTCTATTGGTTCAACATAGCTTAGAGTCATAATTTTGTACTTGTATTTAAAAATTTACTCATAATATGTGAAATTATTAGGCTTGAAACTATGATTTTGATATAAAATCTTTAAATTTATAAAAATGAAATGTGTATAGATTTAAAGACTACACGAGAAGTGCTCCAATAAACATTGGTAATGAATCAACATTTGTTTCATAAAATATTGTTGGACAACAAAAAGAATATCACTTTAACATAAAATAGTATTTAGGGAGTACAAACAATGTATCCGTAACTTAATAAGCTAATTGTTTTTCTTTTAGAATTCATAATCCTTAAAATTGAAATATAGATCAACCTCAACCGTTGAAGTGCATAAGTACTCTTTTCAAGGCCATATAAACTAGTTTTTTTTTGTACCGCTTCTTGCCACATTATGGTTTTAATTATCTCAGTTACAAATCATTCAATTTTTATAAATAAAAATACATTTTTGAAAATTACATGAAAAATATTGCAAGTCAATATAGTGAATGATTTAAAATGTTTGATTTTTTTGAGTGAAAACTATAGTTAAAAGAAAATATTATTTGACTCTCCAAATAGTAACTCATACATTGTAAAAAGAGAAAAAGAAATACATAAATTTATTTGTTCAACTTTATGAATACAATTTTTATGCTTTTTCAATAAAACTTACTTGGTTGAAGCTAAAAACAATATATGCCACTATAACTAACAATTCAAACTATTTTAAGTGGAGAAACATATATACCTGATTTATCGCAAGGGGGCAATACCTAAAACCATATTGTATTCTGGACAAACATGCCATTTTTCTTTTGATATCTTACTCGTTATTTATTTGTTGTAAACTGTTACAAATATTAAACATTAATCCAAGTTCATAGAAAACAAATACTAAAAATAAAAGAAATTCCTCATTCAGTGAATTTTTATTTTTAATTTATTACATGAGAAATTTCTTTAGTTTTATGTTTTATTAATTAAACTTGATGAATTTATGTTTAATATTTTTAACAGTTTGCACTAAGGGCATAATGAGGAAGATATCAAAAGAAAAAGGGGATGTTTGTCGAAAATACAATACTTAAAATATCAGGTACACACACACACGCACACACACCCCCACTAACATATATATTGTTAGTGAAAAACGTAAAATGGAACAAAAGTACAAGATTAAAATTGAAAATAAAATGAAGAAATAAGTTTCTTCAGGCTGAGGCACGAATATCTCGCTCTCTTTAAGGCGATTAAAGCCCATTGTAGCAAATGTTTTCACTATTTCAGCTGTACTCCTCTTTGACTTGTCCCTTCAAGGATACAACAGCCTATACAAAGTATAATTCAACAACTGTAGATAAGACTTGAGTCCAAAGTTCTACAAAAAGAACATCTCTCTTCAAATAATAAGAACTCTCTTTTTATTTTGACCAACTCTTTTACTATATGTTTTCTCTTGTGTATTGTGTGTACAAAACTGAATGAAGACCACCACTATTTATACTAAAAGAAGTTTTCCTAGCAATGAATAGGAAAATTATGGAGGTAGTAAATTGTGAAGATAATGACCTTAGTAGTTACATATGTTACAAAGAATAATAGGGAATAAAGAGTTATAATGGAGAAATAATATGGATAACTAATGGCTAAGATTACATTACTTGCTGCCAGAGTAAAAACTGTAACATTAGCATTCAACACTTACTCAAAATAGAGTAATGCTCCATGTAACTGCCAATGGTTAAGACAATAAGTATCCACCAATGGACAATTAATAATAGAATGCAATAGTTTGACTCCAACCATTTTTTCAAGCAGGTTAAAGTACTAAAATGCTGAAATTAAAATTCTAACAACCAACAGTTCCCCACTCATTTTAATGTTTTCAAAGAGAGTATATCTGTTGAAGGAAGACTGCCACGCATAATGAAGGTGTCTTCTGCATTGAACCTCCAGTTAGTGAAATAGTAACTTTTACTCCAGAATTATAGTTGTCTTAGACTTGAACTATGACTGCTTAAGGGAAATAATGTATCACTGCTAACACATAATAATCAAGGTGTTGACAGGAGCTTTAAAGTAAGCACGTTATGGACATTTGTTATCCCGATTTCATTAGTGCATTTGAGAATAATCTCCATTCTCATAGGAAGCGACTTCCACACATCACATGGTGAAATTTGTCGAGAGTTCTCTGGTAAACTTAACACTCCACCCATACAGGCTAAAGATATTCATTAAGAGTTTTATCAACTCAACCTTCACAAACTACAGTAAAAAACGCACTCACATCATATGGAGGGAATTAAAAGATAGTGCATTTTTCACAACAATTCATTATATGATTAGTTT
Organism: Solanum peruvianum; assembly: GCA_027705065.1. Lineage (NCBI taxonomy): Eukaryota > Viridiplantae > Streptophyta > Magnoliopsida > Solanales > Solanaceae > Solanum > Solanum peruvianum. The sequence goes on along the minus strand of JAKWJD010001726.1, from coordinate 1,960 downwards.
TTTCCTTTGAACCTGGTTATAGGATCTCTAGTCTCCTGGTTAGGTTTTCTCATATATGACTCAAGGATTTATAGGCTTCAATTACATCCCCCTCGATTTACTCAAGACCTTTTCTCTTTTTAAGGTCTTAGTAAGAGGATCTGGAAGATTATCACAAGATATGACATAACCAACATTAATGGTACCATTTGTCAAATACGATCTTACAATACTGTGTTTCCTCCTTATAGGTCTACCTTTGTAATAACGGTTTTGAACTCTACCAATAACAGCGGTGCTAGCACAATGAATTAAAATAGGAGGAATTGGTTTTTCAAAATAAGGAATTTGAAATAAAAAGTCTTTTAACAAATTCCCTTCCTCACTAGTTGAAGCTAAAACAATTAGTTCAGCCTCCATCGTAGAATTAACAATTATAGTTTGCTTTTTTGATTTCCAAAAAACAACACTACAACCTAAACTAAAGACATAACCAGTGGTAGAAAACGAATCACCTGATAAAGGGTTCCAATCTACATCACAAAAGCCTTCAAGTACAACATGATGTTTTCTAAAGAACAAACCACAATTTTTCGTTCCAATCAATGTTCAATACCTGACTTGCTTGTAAACCTGTCAAGTATTCCTATTGCATATATCATGCCTAGTGCAATCAGTCACATATATCAAACTTCTAATTAAACTAGCATATCCCTTTTGATTTATGACATTATTTTCAATTTCAATAGGAAATAAGTGAACATTTAAATCAAAAGGAGCAGCAACATGCTTGTAATCATGAAATTTATATTTTTTCAAAATTTTCTCAACATAATGTGACTGGTCAAGGAAAATCTCTCACATGTTCTTGTTATTTTATTCCAAGAATAAAATTTGTCTCACCAAGATCTTTTATATCAAAATGGCTTCTAAGAATATTTTAACCTTCATTAATAACATTCATGTAAGAGCGAAAGATCAAGAAATCATCAACATATAGTCAAATAATCACATGTGAATTATTCCAAGACTTATGATATATACACTTATCACACTCATTTATTTTAAAACCATTTTCAATCATGCAGGAATCAAACTTTTAATGTCATTGCTTTGGTTCCTGTTTCAAGCCATATAGGGATTTAGTAATTTTACGTACTTTTCTTTCTTGGTATTCTTCAATTAAACAATCGGATTGATCCATATAAATTTCTTCATTTTGGTCTTCAATTTAGAAAAGCAGTTTTTACATCCATTTGATGAATATGCAAATCAAAAATTGCAGCCATATAAATTAAAAGTCTTATGGATGTAATTCTTGTTACCGGATAAAAAATATCAAATTTTTTTGGGTCTTCTAGTTGTTTAAAGACTTCCACAAAAACTTAGCATTATATTTATCAATAGATCCATCCGGTTTTATTTTTTTTCGTATGATCCATTTGCAATCAATAGTTTTATCATTCGGTGGTAAATCAACTAACTTCATAGATTTATTAGAAATTAGAGTTTTCTTTTCATCATTTAGAACCTCTTTCCAAAATATAGAATCATGTGAATATAATGCTTCTTTCAAAGTGAGAGGGTCATCTTCAACATTCAACACATAAAAATCAGGACCAAAATCTTTTTGTTCTCTAGGTTTTTTACTTCTTGTTAAATCAAAATCATTAACTTCTTTATTTTTAAAAGTTGAAGTAGAAGATTTAGGTAGTGAAAAAATATTTTATTTAATCCTTTGACCCCCACTGTTTTTAGAAACAAATGGAAATTTATTTTCATAAAAAATAGCATCACAAGATTCTATTACAATATTATCTTCAAGATTAAAAAATCTATAGGTTGTACTATTTGAATCATTACAAAGAAAAACACAAGTAGTAAATTTCTTATCCAACTTTGTAATCTTGGGATCCATTAGCCTCAGAAAGGCTAGACAACCCCAAACTCTTAATTATCCCAGACTTGGATTGTAACCTTT
>JAKWJD010001725.1:0-87262 GCA_027705065.1 Solanum peruvianum | reverse complement strand
CAAAATATTCCCTAACTAGAGTCATTCTTAATACTTATCTATGTAAGATACAATGCGACCATTCCTATACCCCATTCACACCATAACTAGACAACCTTTAACTACTCTATATAAGTATTTATTTATTTAATATGCTTTCTTATCTTTAACTTGTTACATTCATTAGTTCATTTAACACTCATTCATCATAGAACGACATTCAAGTAATGGTCTTTGACAATACCTAGGGACTCTAACTAACACCTTCAAAACCTATTGTGCAATGTCTAGATGGCGTCTTATACCACCATATAAACTTCATAGAACTTCTCTAATGCTATTAGGTCTCCCATACGATAAGAATAGGATATAACACAAATAGACCGTGATAGCTAGACATGGAATTCAGTGTTCTAACATACTTTGATGAGAGTGTACTAGTTGCCAATGGTAAAACTTTGATAGATCCCATGTAGGAACATGATTAAGGAATATGAAGGGTGTTCTTTGTACTCTTGGTCATACATTAACTAGAGCGACTTCACTTATCATACGCACTCAGTGCTAGCCATTGTTTGCACAGAGAATATTTCCATTAAAGGTTCATATAAAGGGGTTCCATATTTAGTTCATTACCCAATCACATTCACCCTACCAAAGAGGTACACTAGGGATACCTTACAAAAGAAGACAAGAAGCTCATAATGAATTTCATAAGGTTTTATATGATGTCGTTCTAGCTAACGAACCTTAAGTCTAGCATCCTTTACATGAAGGATACCACTACGACTTTGGACTTAGATATTCGTAACCTTACCACTAGATTCCAGGTTTCACATAGAGACCCTCTTAACATCATTTAAGGTCAAATTTTATTCATACATACGAGATTAAGAGGTATTGTCATCCTAAGTTAAGACGTCTCGTATACACATTCATGCATGAATAAATTAAGGGACACAAGTCAACCAAGAAAAGACAGAACATACTTCGCGTTATGACATATTACATGTCAGTCTAGAAGCACATTGAAATAACCATTATCATCTATAAGTCATCCTATACAGTACCATATAGTCATAAATATGAACATTATAGACCATATAGTCATGTAGGAATAACCGTGTATCAACCCTAAGACTTTACACACAAAGCCATAGTCTTAGTCTAACATGATCATCTAATTTGCTTCAATAAAAGAACACATATACTTTAACATTAATTATGATGTAGATAGATATTATCAAAAATTCCATAATCAACTACACAAATCATCATATTACTTCAACTACCGACGATAAGGCCATGATCATCATATTACATAAAGTAACGCCGACAGGACCACATATATTACGAGTAAAGCACATAACACCTCCACCATAAGTGGAAAATACCAATCACAACATAATTGAAGTCTAAGTAACATTCAATAAAAGTAACTAGGGAAGCGTACCACCACTCCATCCTTAACACTTCAATCAAATGCTAGACCATCCAAATCAATACCATAAGGCCCTTACCCATGGCCATGAGCATAAATTCAATATAAAAACTATCATACTAAATGAAACTAAGTTAATTCAATATAAATTCATCAATATAATAAAACCTAGATATAAATTGAATACAATAATTACATCAATCAATATCCCATAGAAAACTATACTAAAATTCATAAGCATTAGATCAAAATATTACTTAACTCATAAAGTAGTCAAAAACTAGGGTTGATCAATTATATGGGTTCATAGGTTAATTGAGTTAAAATCATCTAATTAAAAACAACTAAATCAATATTCAATTCTTAATATCCTTTAATGCAAGAACCCATGGATATATCCTGATATTGGACAAATCATCTTTGAAAACATTAGAAAACATCTTCAAATGTTTGGTCACGTGATGATTAGATTTTCAAGGATTGAAATCACACATCAATGAATCTAATTATTCAATTTAATGAATAATCTCAACTCATTTCTTCAATCGAAGCCCTTTCTTGAGTTTTGGCTCCAATGTAGTTATAGGAAACTTCTATTGGATTTTTGATTTTAATGTTCAAGAATTAAATCTTGTAAGTGTTAAAGGATTATTAACCTATTTAAAATGCCCAAAAGACTCTTTAGGAACCTTACTTTCTCTGAATTTGGACACTGGTTGAAGTAAGAACATCACCCCTAAAATTATAATGAAGCTGCGCAGAAACAGACCCATCGACGGATGGACTATCAATGGCCCGTTCCTTGACCAACGGGCCGTCCTGCAGGTCCATGGACTGGGACTGAGGCTGGTATTTGGTCTTTCTTCCCCAAGCCTAAGTTTTCATAGAATATTCCTCACCCAAGGGGTGTGGACTGAACCACTAGGCGTCGATTGCCATCCGTAGGTGGCTGTCTTGGGCAATCATGGCGACTAACATGGGTCCTTCCTCAAAGACCCATAGATTGTCCTTGGGGATATTTTCCTGGATATTTCAAACCAAACATGCTCTTATGCAAGTGTATGACCTCTTACATGAATTTCATCAAAAATGAATACATAAAACTCGATGGAACATGCATAGCCACACACGGTTGTTCCAAGGCAAACCTTTGGAAGGTCGTGGACGTTCTTGGATGTTTGACCTCAAAGTTTAATGAAACTTGAAAAACGTCTATATACACCATAATAACTAATTTAATGACCTTAAAACCTCATTTATCACATATAAACACATAAAAAACACATGAGGCACGTAAGTGACTTAGTTGTTGAACGTCTTAGTCATCCGTTGACGTTTAACTTTCATATCACCTAAACTCTTATATACTGCCTCAATAAAATATTATAGATCTTTTTAGAACCTTAAACTATCATTAAAAACATGTTATTATCTATCTTGACCTATGTCATTTTTGGGATCTTACAAGTGATGTACATGGTCTTGATTTAATGAAATGTGTTATTGACTTGTAGTTGTTCTTGAATGTGTATCATACTTGTCTAAGTAAATTAGCATTTTTTAATGAAATGTTCTTTTGAGAGTGATATCTATGGTGTATGTGCATATCAATTCCATACTTAGGTCAAGTAATGTGCTAACCCTATATATCCCTCTTTCCCAAACATTTTAGGTTGCCATCGTTGAAGGCTTCGTGACGACTTTTAAGGATGACTTGGACAATACTTTCCCAATTTAGGTTGGTCCTCACCACTTCGTGGAAAATGACACTTGTAGCAATGGATTTTGATTAGTCTTAAAAACACTTTGCTCATTCTCTTTCATTTCAGTAATATGATTGAAAAGGCTATATGTGGCTTTGTTGGTATTCATGTATAAGCTATGCCCAGTTGCTATACTCTTGTTTAGATTGGTTAATATAAAACATCCATTTTAAGTCTATGTAATATATTTTATATATATAATACCCCATAGTGGTAGAAGACTTTGCATTCTTTATATAAGAAGGGTCTATGCGAAAGGAATAAATAAACCTCATGAAATAGTGTATATGAGATCTTTGAAATAATACACGTTTTTAACCTATGATATGTGATGACGAATGATAAGAGGATAGTCTTAGTCCTCTTCAAGGGCAACGATGCCGGTGGCGTCTAAGGAGTACTTCTCGGATGTGACAGGTCATGACAAACTTAAATCACATCATCACTTTAATAAAATCTTAGGATTGATGTCTCATTTAACCACATTTACATAAAGTCTTGTTCATGAGTGTGAAGCGCACCACACTTATGAATGAGAGGCTATCTGACGCTTAGGAATTCTCTTTGTTGGTAATCCTGAATGTTGTGCCTTGAAGAGTTGAAACTTTATGTGTCCTTTTTCTTCTAATCTTGTTCTTGTGGATATAGGATATCTACACGATTTGCAGCCGCAAGAAGAGTTGAGAAATATTTGGCTAATGTAGGAGTTTCTCCCAAAGGCAACCAAGTCCATCCACAAGACACCCAAGTGCGTCCTCAAGAAAAAACTTCGGTCATTCCTCCACCTATGGCTGACGGAGAGATAAGGTCAGCATTTTTTATTTTGGCTCAAGATATGACTCTGCAAGCACGAGCGGTATCCACTCAAGCTCAACCATGGTGGCTCAAGAAAATAGAGAGATTGGACCCCGTACACAAAAAATTGCTTGTAGCACGATTTCCCCCTTGAGGGACTTCATAAGGATTAACCTTTCTATGTTTTTTGGGTCGAAAGTGAATGAAGATCCCCCAAAACTTCGTTGAAGAGGTCTACAAGATTTTTTATGCTATGGAGTTTACTTCGAAGGAAAAGGCAGAACTAGATTCCTATCAACTCAAGGATATAGCTCAAACACGGTACACCCTATGGAGAGACAATAGGGCCTTTATAGCAGGTCCTATCAATTGGGAGGTGTTTAGAAGGGATTTTCTTGATCTCTTCTTTCCTAGGGAATAAAGGAGGACAAAGTGAAAGAATTCATCAACCTTCGTCAAAGAGGTATGAGTGTGAAAGAATACTCCTTGAAGTTCACCAAATTGTCTAAGTATGCTCCTGCCTTGGTGTTTAATCGAAGGTATGAGATGAGTCGTTTTGTGACGGCAATGTCCGAGGATTTTGTTAAAGAGTGTCATTCGGCAATGCTCTATGAAAATATCGATTTTATAGGTTCATGGTTCATGCTCAACAAGTTGAGGATATTTGACTCAATAGGAAGAATAGGGAGTAAAAGAGGGCCAAGGCTTATGAGGGGGGTACTTTAAAGGTATACTTGAGATTCAAGACAAGACTATGTTCAAAAATAGGGTTTCTAACAAAGTTACTTCAAACATTCCTAAGGCAAACAAAGATAATGTGCCTAATCCTAAGTCCCAAATGGTAAGGAGTGGAAATTCACCAAGTGATAATCCAACTTTTTCCAAGTGTAGTAAGAAGCATTGAGGAGAGTATGTATTCGCGACGGGAGATTACTCTGGTTGTGGAAAAGAGGGCCACGAAGCTACGGATTTCTGTAATGTGTGGAGTCTAGAGAATAGAAGTGGTCAATCTCAATCAAGTGTTCCTATTTCCGAAGTTCCAAAGAGGAAACACTTTTATGCTCACCACTATAGGGTTGAACAAAAAGAGTCCCCTGATGTGGTCACCGGTATGTTACAAGTCTTCTCTATAAATGTTTATGTTTTACATGATTCTGGTCCAACATTGTCATTCATAACTCCTATAGTAGCTAAAAAGTTTGATGTTCTACCTGATATTTTAAGTGAATGTTATAACCCTGGTGGGTGACTATGTTGTGGCTTGAAGAATCTTTACCAATTGTCCTATATCCTTGCCCAATAGAGTTACTTGTGTGGATGGTAAGAAAATGATATGGTCGATTATGATGTTATTTCGGGAATGGATTGGTTTCATGCTTAGTTTGTTTCCATTGATTGTCGAAAAAAATTTGTTAAGTTAATTTTTCATAATAAACCCGTCTTAGAGTTGAAGGGGGGTAACTCAATTCGTAGAGGTCGAATAATTTATTGTCTAAATTCATGTAAAATGAAATCTAAAGGGTGTATTTACCATATCGTATGAGTCAAAGATCTTGAGTCCGTCATCCCCCTTATTTAGTCGATCCCCGTACTAAAGGACTTTCTATAAGTCTTTCGGGATAACTTGCCCAGAATTTCTTGATTTTTGTAATAACTTATAATCGCAAGGCTCCGATGGAATTGAAAGAGTTAATGTTTCAACTGAAGGAATTTTTAGATATGGGTTTCATTCAACCTAGTATTTTACCATGGGGAGATCTGGTGTTTCTTATTATTAATAAGGATAAGTCCCTAAGGGTGTGTATTGATTATTGGTAACTCAATAAAGTCACCATTAAGAACAGGTATCCTCTTGCTCGGATAGACAACTTGTTTGATCAATTCCATGGGGCTAGCTACTTTTCTAAGATTGACTTGAGATCAGGGTATCACCTACTTAGGGTAAGAGGTGAGGATGTACCTAAAACATCATAGCAAACTAGATATAGGCACAATGAGTTCTTAGTGATGTAGTTTGGTGTACAAAAATGCCATGGAGGCTTTTATGGACCTAATATATAGGGTGTTCAAAAATTTCCTAACCTTTATGATTGTCTATAATGACGATATCTTAGTGTAATCGAAAAATAAGAGTGATCATATGTGTCATTTGAGAGTTGTATTATAAGTCCATATGGAAAAACAAGTTTTTTACAACTATAGAAAGCGTGAGTTTTGTTTGAGATAGGTGGCATTTCATGGTCATAAAATCTAATGTGAGGGTAGAGAGGTTGATCCAAAGAAAACCCAGGCAATTTAGATTGGCCTAGACTATTTACTTCAACCGACATTAGAGGTTTCTTGGGTTTAGCCGTGTACCATAGGAGGTTTCTAGATGGATTTGCTTCCATTGATTCTTCTTTGAACACCTTGACCCAAAAGTGTGTGAAATTTGAGTGGTCGAAGGCATGTGAAAGAAGTTCCCAAATTTTGAAAAATAGGCTTACCTCAACTCTAGTGTTGACTCTACCTAAGGGTACCAAGGTTTTTTTTGTATATTTTGATGCATACTAAGTGCGTTTATGTGTGTTCTTATGCAACATGGGAAGGTAATAGCCTATGCCTCTAAACAACTAAAGGTGCATTAGAAGAAATATCCAATTTATGTTCTTAAATTGGCGGTCGTAATGCTTTCTTTACAAATATTGAGACATTACTTTGATGTTGTTAATGTAGATGTTACTGACTATAAGATTCTTCAATATGATTTTATCCAAAATGAGTTGAATCTATATCAAAGAATATGGTTTGAATTGTTGAATATTATGACATGAGTGTTCTCTACCACCCTAGCAAGGACAATGTGGCAGCGTATGCGTTGAGTCGTATGTCCATGTGTTGTAAATCTTATGTAGAAGAAAGAAAGAAAGCCCTGGTGAAAAATATTCCTAGGTTTGCTTGATTGGGTGTTCTATTGGTAGATTTTCGAAATGGTATCGGATGTCGATGGTTTGAGGAATAGGCTGTTAGAGGATGATCATGGGACCCGATATTCCATTCATCCGGGTTCCATATACATGTATCGTGACCTTGGGGAGGTATATATGTGGGATGTCCTTAAGAGGGACATAGTGGAGTTACTAGCTAGGTGTCCAAATCGTCAACAAGTGAAAGTAGAGCATCTAAAGCTTGATGGTCAAATTCAAGAAGGATGTTCCTACTTGGAAGTGGGATGAACTTAATATGGACTTTGTTGTTGGTTTGCCTCTAACCTGGAGATAAAATGACACAATTTGAATTATAGTGGTGAATTTAAAAAATACGATACTTTATTCACCCTAAGTCTACTTATATTGTTGAGGATTATTTAAGGATCTACATTGATGATATTGTTAGTCTTCGTGGGATCCCTTTGTCCATTATATCAGATAGAGGTGCTCAATTTACTTCGTGTTTTTGGAGGTCTTTTCAAAAAGGGTAGGGTACTAGAGTGAAGCTTAGCACCGCTTTTAGTCCCCAAACAAATCTTCAAGTAGACCGTACTATTTAAACCCTAGATGATATGCTAAGGGCATAGGTGATAGACTTCAAAGGTAATTGGGACAATAACTTGCCATTGATTGAGTTCTCCTATAATAATAGGTACCATTTAAGTATTTCCGTGTCTCCATTTGAAGCACTTTATGGCAATAGATGTAGGTCTCTAGTTGGGTGGTTTGAGGTTGGTGAGTCTTCACTCCTTTTCCCATATTATCTATGAAGCTTTTGAGAAGGTTCTTGTAATAAGGAATATTCAAAACAGCCTATAGTCGACAAAACTCCTACGCCAACAATAGAAAAAAGGATCTTGAATTTGAAATAGAAGATATGGTGTATTTGAAGATCTCACCTATTAAAGGTGTCATGAAACTCGCAAAAATGGAGAGTTAATTACCCGATATGTTGGTCCGTATGAGGTTTTGTAAAGGGTTGGAAAGGTTGCATATGACATGAGACTACCCTGTGAAATAACTTCGGTTCATCTAGTGTTTCATTTTGCCATGATTAAGAAGTGCATTTTGATTCCGTATCCATTTTTAATATTGAAGGGTTAGGTGTGGATAAGAGATTTTCCGAAGAGGATTCAGTGTAGATACTTGATATACCGTGGTTTCACGGTATTATTAATACTTTTTCCTAAGGTTTAGTGTGTCCAAAAGCCTTTTTGTGCTAATTTTTAAGTAAGTTTCTGTTAATTTGCAGGAAATCTGTCTAAAAGTGGAATGCGGATGTTTTTGAGTGAGAAATATAGAAAAGTACCACCTACGGAGCTTGTGACGGTTCGTCGTGCCCGTGACTGTCCGTAGGTGGCATCTTAGTGCAGCTGCTGAAGGAAGAAGGGGAAGTCTGACAAAGTGTTGGGTTTCGGAGTGCGTGACAGACCGTCGTACCCATGACGTCCCGTCCTGCTGGTTCGTCATGAAGTTCTGAGAAGTAGTCCCAATACCGAAATTCCAAGAGTTTAAGTGTTTTGGAATAGAGACCCTCGACGGACTGTTGTGCCTGTAACGATCCGTTATACCTGCCATCGAGGGTAATGGAGAGAGAAACAGAAGAAATTGCACAAGTATAGGATGACGGAGTCCATTACGGTCCGCCGTGACCACGATGATCCGTCGCGAGGTCTGTCGACCCAACCGCATTTTGACAGATTTCAAGCTAATAGAGTCCTTATTTAATTAGGTTTTTATTTTTTATAAATTTTCGAAAAACATCTTTTTTTGAGGTTAAACCCTTGATCGTTGTTAGACCCTTGTTCATTGTTAGACTCTTGAATGTTTTTAGACCATTTGTGAGACTCTTGGATATTTTAAGACTCTTGTAATTGATTGTTGGTGACTTTTGTTGATTAATCAAGCGATCTTTTGGATTTTACTCTTTCTCATTGAAGTAAGTACATGAACTCTTATATCATATATTTGAATATTGTGATCATGACTATGGGTAACTAAACTCCATAACTACCGTTGTGGGAACTATAGGCAAATATTTGGTAAAAACTAACTAAAATAACAATTCTAGAATATTATCTTGCATGTATTGATAATTCTTTCGCTTAGAAGTCTTTTTAAAGGATCGACAACGTTAGAACTCGCCTTAACCAAGGAGGTAGCTAATAGGAACAGAATTATCAACATAGATTTAGTGTATACTATCTAATAGTCTAGTATTGATTGGTACGAGGTAATAGCTTAGTCAAATATTGAATATGATGCTTTATATGAGGTAAAGGTAAGGGTTAGTATAGCAACACACATAGCCGGACCTAGGTGCGGAGTGAAATTTGCTAGATGCCGAACCAAGGATTAAGAAATACATAACTTATCACTTTTCATGCAAGATACTAGGAAAGAAATGTTATAGTTAGAATTATCAAGTTATGAACTTGTGAGGAACACGTTAACCTTAGTTACTTTTATTAATCGATTAAACTCCAACATTCAAAGCAGTTAAGTGTCTCTTTTAATTTTGCAAGTTATTTTCATTTATAAAAAAATAGAAAACCCCCCTTTTATCATTTTTGCTTTCCAAGGAAGTAATTGATTGAACAATAGTAATAATAGATTGAAGTTAAATCTATTCTATTTACCTCGTGGCAACGATCCCATCCTCACTAGTTGGGTTATTTACTTGACACGACCGCTTTACTTTTTATTTGAGAAGTATGTTTGAGCGTATCAAATTTTGGCGCCGCTGCCGGAGAAAGTAGCTTTTAGATTAACTTAATGTTATTACTATAGTTTAGATGATATTTTCTTCATTTTACTTTGATTTATTGTTTTGGTTTCTTGCAGAACCATCTTCCTTGTATGCCAAACACACAAACAGGAAGAGAACCCTTGTTTCAATACGATCGTACACTACATAACATGAATCGAAACTTGGGAATTAATGATGATGATCCAAACTAGAACATCCCAGCTCCGGTTGATGTTCATGGTCAGTTGTTACCCGATGCTCAGGGTGAACACAAAAAGAGGGGACAAAATCCCGCTCTACAGCCCCAAGAATACTAAAGAGGCTTTGAGAATATAGCAGACTCCGATGGGCCACTTTTATTGTCCCCTCTACCACCAGGCCACACTTTTGTGGTAACTAGTAGCCTAATGCAAATGTTCATTGCCAGAGGTTTGTTTTCGGGGCTACCTTGTGAGGATCCATATGCCCATATATTTAAGGTAAGAGAACTGTGTAAAAGTTGTGTAGGGAGGCCTGACATGGACTTCGATGTAATAGGGCTAAGAGTGTTTCCTCTCTCATTGACGGGAGAGGCTGCTATATGGTTCACTGAGCTACCTTAAAACTCAATTTTCACTTGGAACCAACTAAGGGACGTTTTCTTAGCTCTCTACTACCTGGTGTCAAAGAAACTAAACCACAAAGATAGAGTGAACAACTTTGTGGCACTACCAGGAGAGTCAGTTAGTAGTTCTTGGGATAGATTCACCTCGTTTTTGAGTAGAGTCCCATATCATCGTATAGATGATCAATAACTGAAGGAATATTTCTATCGGGGACAGGATGATAATAATAAAGCGGTGTTGGAAACTATAGTATGTGGATCTTATGGAGAGAGTCGTTATGCTTAGATTGCGGAAAAATTAGAGAAAATCTCCCGGAATAATAAAGATTGGAGTAATATGAAGTCAGATACCGGGAGAAATACATTTGCAGTGAAGTCCACTCACAACCCAGCCACAGATGAGATCCGTGAAGAGATGGCACAATGAGAACTGAGCTTGTGTTGGTATTAAAACATATTACTAGGGTGCAGAAAACATAAATGCATTTAACTACTTGTCTAAACCACCACCACCTATTAATAAATGCTATTATGCGGAGGATTGGTAAGCAGTAAATGAGAAAACAGGGGTTTTCTGACCGAGTGCCCAAGACTCAAATAAGGATAATTGGCGTCAAGGTCAAGGAATGAAGGTTGGATCTATGGTAACTATAACCGTGAGGGACATTATGTCCGATATGGAAACTACAACCGCGACATAACTTAAACAGGGGTAACTACGGTAAGAGAAATTATAAGAATGGTGCCTATGTCCCTCCTCAAAATTGTGATGTTACACCTAGGGATGGTGGAGATAGTATGGCGCGAGTTGAGGATATGTTGAACAAAATGATGAGAAGGTTCCATGATAGTGATGAGCACATTAAAGATTTAAGGAGTCATTTAGCGGGTATTGGGTTAAAATTTGATACACATGCAATATCGATTAAGAAGATCGAGTTGCAAATGGCCCAATTACGTGGGACGGTGAACACACGGCAACCAGGCACTCTTCTTAGCACCACTGTCCTAAATTTGAAAATGATGCACAATGTATGGCAATCACTATTCGTGGTGGTAAGCAAATTATTGATGCACCAATGCTGTCTAATGAGGAAAGGGTGAGAAAGGATAATAATAAGGTGGTAGAAGGTAGTGGTGAAACAAAAGATAGCACTGGAAAAGATGCAGAAGTCCCTATAAAGGTAGTTCCCATGCCTAGACCAACCCCCTTTCCTGAGAGATTAGTGAAAAATACTGAGGATGGTAAATATCGGCGTTTTATAACAATGTTAAAGCAGCTTTCTATAATGTCCTTTTGGTAGAAGCTCTAGAACAAATGCCAAGTTATGCCAAGTTTATAAAAGATCTGGTTAAAAGGAAAGATCGGTCATTTTCGAGGATGATGATAGAATGCATCATTGTAGCGCTATTCTACAAGATCTCTCGCACAAAAGAAAGAAGATCCGGGTGCATTCACTATTGCTTGTACAGTCGGGTCATTACATTTTGCGAAAGTGATCTGGGGGCAAGCACACATCTCTTGCCCGTATCGATTTTCAAGAAGTTGGGTTTAGGTGGCCCAAAGCCTACTGCAATGCGTCTACTAATGGCTAATCGAACAGTGAAAAAGGCCTATGTGGATACTCCACTATGTGCTAGTAAATGTGGAGTCGTTCATAAAACCGGCAGATTTTGTTATTCTTGATTGTGAAGTTATTTTGAAGTGCCTATTATTTTTTGGACGCCATTCCTTGATACGGGTAGAGCCTTAGTAGATATGGAAAAGGGGCAGATGAAATTCCGGTTGAACAATGAAGAAGTGACCTTCAACATTTGTAGATCCATGAGGCAGAGTGGTGAGCTCCAATCTATATCTTGTATATCCCACAAAGAAAAGATGAAGAAGGATAATGACCTAAAAAGTAAAAAAGGAGAGTTTATTTTTGGAGATTTTGTGCTTTTAGACAGTTCAAGGTTACATTGGATGCCTGGCAAGATCAATTCCAAACGGATTGGACCTTACTTGACTACCCAAGTATTCCCTCATGGTGCAGTTGAGTTAAAAACCAAGGAGGTAGTGCGGTTTAAGGTGAAAAGTTAATGAATAGAACTCTATTTTTGGCATACTGCATCGGTTAATGAAGTGATAGAGGCATACCATCTTGATGAAGGCTGAGTAATAAAGTGTCCTCAGTCGTGGCGCGACGTTAAATCAGGCGCTTGTTGGGAGGAAACCCAATACTTATATTTTTTTTTCTTTTTTGTAGTTGTTGCATTTTCTATTAATGGGTTTTAAATTTGCAGGCACATCACCAGGAAATTTTGCACAAAATCACTCTGCAGCAGTCACTGACGGATACATCGACGGACCGTTGTGCCTGCGATAGACCATCATATGAATTCATCATGCCAGGTACCTCTTTCTGTTATAATCAAACTAGGGCACACGCGACAGAAGTAATGACGTACCGTCACAACTGAGATGGACCGTCGTGGGGGAATCCTCGCGTCATTAATGAAAGCGTACCCGATCCGACCCGGCTGGGTTTTATTTAAAAAGTTCAACAATTAAAACTCCCACCCCTTCATTTCACTCCATTTCTTCACTCTTTCTCCCCTTTCCCTCCCTTTTCAACTTCCAAAGATCATAACCCCTCTCCCTTACAACCGATCATTTTCCCCAAATTCTACAAATTCCTAAAATTCATCATCTACTAGTCGGAGCTCCTGTTGTGGGTCTCTACTTGATCACCAAGTACCTTTATCTTTTGTTTTTATAAAATTCTCAGGTATGTGTCTCTAATTTCTACTCATTTATATTGCATTTTAGTGTATCAATTAGTATTAGCCTAGTTATTCTTGATAGGTTCATTCTGTAATAAAATTCTTTCTGACCTAGGTTTAAAATTCTCAAAATTGTCGTGTTAAAACTCTAGAAATAGGTGCTTTAGCATTGCTACTTTACTAGGTATTTGGGTTAGAAAAATGTATGTTAAAACACTACCAATTCGATTTGGGTCATAGGGGATGAATGGGGCTTCCCCAGTTTTGTCACTGAGTTAGAGAACGAGAACCCGATGACGGACTATCATTGGGTCCATTCCAACAGCCCTAACAACCCACTATCCAATTTTCTACAAGTGTCCCCCAACAGCAACGTGCGACAGACCGTCGTTTCCACGACGGTCCGTCCTGCACAACCTTTCTGGTTGTCAGAGATCCTATTCCTAAGGGTCTCTCACTTTTTCTAAGTGTCCTCTAACAAGCACATGCGATGGACCGTCATTCCCACGACGGTTCTTCCTGCACAATGGTTCTGGTTGTCAGAGACCCTATTCATAATGGTCTCTCACTTTTTCCAAGTGTCCTCCAACGGACATCTACGACGGACCGTCATACTTACGATGGTCCGTCCTGCATAACCGTTATGACGGTCAAAGACCCCTTTTTTAAGGGTCTCCTTACTTTTTCTAAGTGTCCTCTTAAGGACAACTATGACGGACCATAGTACCCTAAACTGTCCGTCTTGTATGAATGTTATGTTGGTCAGAAACCCCTCTACTAAGGGTCTCTATATTTTTGTAAGTGTACTCTGACAGACACCTACAACGGACCGTCGTATCTATGACGATCTGTCCTGCATATACCGTCATACTTGTCATAGACTCTCTTTCATGGTTATCCACATAAACAAAGTCTAAATAATACACGAAGGACCCTATGACGGTCCGTCATTCTCACGACGAGCTGTCACTTTGCCCGTCGTGTTTCGATGTGACTATACAAATGTCATTACATCTTAAATCTTTTATTTATTTTGTGTGGTTTTGCTAGTATTTTTTGCTCCTTTCAATACTAATATTGAATCTTTACAGGTAATATATATTATGGCACTAAAACAAGATCGATTTTACGCATGCGCGCGATTAAAGTCTGTCACCCCCGTCTTCCCGCCTGGTCATTGGCTCTGATGATGAGCGTGACCCCGATTACATGCCCCCGAGAACTTCCACCCCATCCCGAACTGCATGTGCTGCCAGAGCCACACCCAACAAGGTGGCGTCTTGCGTAGTCACTGCCTCTCAGTCTGATGAGGAGCGCACACTTACCGGCACACCTTCTAGGTCAGCTACTAATGAAGAAGGAGCGTCTGGCTCCTTAGGCGGTCATGCACGAGAGGGCTTTTAAGGTCACAACTATTTACCCTTTCTCATGCATGAGAGTTTCTCTATACAGGTCTGCAGGTGTGCCTATATGGCACGTTGATCAGCTCAAGACCCCACTGGGCACTGTTGATATAGTCCTCATTAGAAATGAGGCCAATGAGTTTGCTCCACGCAGAGGGCCCCGTCACAAATTGCCTCCACTTTGTTATAATCTTGTTTATACGGTAGCATAGGCCCGCACGGCTACGCTAGAGGCTTTCACTTATACTACCCCGGTCGAATCTATCCCGGGTTGTAGCACTGCCCCGAGCTCCTCTAGCTAAGCACCTTTACCCGCTAGGGTCCAGAAATAAAAAGCACAAATTGCTACACTTTTTTATCATATACAACCTTAAATTCAGAGGTCCATTGATAAGGCAAAAGATCTCTTGGAGCGGAGAATTGACCAGCACACAGAGCGGAAGATCGCTGAGGTTCTTTAGTGCTTGTACACTTTTGACTTGCGGGTGCTAGCCCGTCAAGCCCCTCCGATGCATGTGTCGACCAATCAGGCTGCGGTCGACATTCTTCGCGCAGATATTTATATGATCTTACAGGCTAGGGTGCCTGAGTTTGAGGCCCCTTCTGTAGAGCCTGCTGAAGACATAGTGATGGCGGCCCTATTCGCCACATAAGAGATTCCCCCACTTCCCCTTGAGAGCATGCCAAGAGGCTCAAGGGTCGAGAGGAGGATGAGGTGCGGACACGAAAGAAGGAGCGCCGTGAGATGGAGGCTGCGAGGAGAGACTCGCTTGTCAATGAGGAGTGGCGTCGGTCGAGAGCAATAGAGTTAGCTGTTGGGGCGTCTATCTCTAGAAATGTGGAGATAGCGTGAGGCACTTCTGATAGTGCTATTGATGCTGAGGACATAACAGAGGGTGTCCAGATTACTGAGGTAGTGGGTTCCGGTAAAATGGACCTACCATCTTGCTGATCGTCAGTGCTTTGCGCCCTAGGTTTGCTTCACCTACCACTCTTGTATTTCAATCTTTTTTTAATGCATTGGGGTCAATTGCATGTCTTTTTGTTAAGGGTGGGGTAAATTGAAAGTGAGTGCTAAGGTGAAGTCTGAGTATCCCAATTCACTATACTCTTTTGTGGTTTTCTTGCCTGTGTTCTTTTTCCCCAAGAGACTGATTACTTTTTCTGTTGAACCGGCATGTCTATATTTTGTGTACATTGTTTATTTCTGAAGCATGATGGCTAAAATGATATCGTGATAAAATGGAAAATGATGCATGACTAGGAATACTATTTGATAGATGTGTGGCTCTAAACATGACATAGAGGTACACCACTGCATGACCCTAAGTCTAAAAGTCAAACTAGGTGTCTGATAATCTAATAGAGTAATGAGATATGAAGTGAGTGTGAGGTAGATTTCGATAGTCCACTATTTGTACTGAGCTAGAACTTGCCTGGTTAGTCTTGCTAAAAGTATTATTGTAATGACCTGTTTAGTCGTTTTGAGCAACAGATTTTATTTCTGGAAAAACTGGCTGGGACGACGGATGTAACGACGGACCGTCGTGGTCATGACGGCCCGTCGAGGAGGTTTCGTTCCATGACACTTAGAATTCTGAAATGGGATACAGAAAATCGACTCTTTGTAAATTGTGACGGATTTGCAGGACGTGCCGTCACATCCACGACGAACCGTCGTGAGTTCCCGTTGCAAAACACTTCAACTTTTGAGAATTTGGTATAAGAAACGAGTTTAGCTCAGTACAACAGCTTCAACAGCTCACCTAGATTTTGGGAGGCTGCGACGACCTGCGTGACGGACCGTCGCAGGCACGACGGGCCATCACAGGTTGCGCAAATCCCAGGCAGAATGGGATTTCTTCACACGTTTTAAGGGACGTTTTGGACTATTCTTTCCTTAATTATAAAGATTGAGGGTTTATATTAATAACTCAAATCCTTCAGGGATAAAAGAGGTAACTTTGGGTTAATTAGTGGGGTTTTATTGTCCTCTTTTACACTTAATTATATGTTAATTAGGGTAAGAGAAAGAGGGTTTGAATAAAACAAATAGAAAGAACAAGAGAGAAAGAAAGGGAGATCGAACAAGAGAGGAGAAACGAAGAGGAATAACAAAGCTTGATGATTAGCTTGATTGATCAATTTTTCGGTGGAAGTAGGTTATGGTTATTTTCATGCTACTTGTAGTAAACTCTTAATAGTGAATGATATGTGTTGATAGTATTGTAAACCCTACTATATGCTTAAATGGTATGCTTGCATGATTATGATTATGTGATTTTGATAAAACAAAGCATGATGAAGCTATTGAATCCCAAATCTTGAAAGAATCTTTAATCTATGATATTAATGATGATGCCTTGGTATAAAAGAAGGCTTGATGAATTAAAGTCATGGGATTGATGATGCCTTGGTATAGAGAAGGCTTGATGAACGGATAGAATGAGATTAGCGGATCGGAGTGTCACGTTCCGACACATAGTATTAGTGGATCGGAGTGTCACGTTCCGACACATAGTATTAGTGGGACGGGTGTCACGAACCGACACGTAGAATAAGGGGATCGGAGTGTCACGTACCGACACATATAGGGGATCGGAGTGTCACGTTCCGACATATATGGGGGATCGGAATGTCACGTTCCGACACATATAGGGGATCGGAGTGTCACGTACCGACACATATAGGGGATCGGAGTGTCACGTTCCGACACATATAGGGGATCGGAGTGTCACGTACCGACACAAGAGGAAGAAAGATAATGAATCTTGAAAGATGAATAATATACTCAATCTAATGAACTTAATTCCCAAATGAGTATGGTATTGAGGCTTGAGCCCTCATGAATGAACTTGATGGTAGTTATTGATGATTATAGTACTTGTTGTTGTTACATGTTGAGTTCATAGTTGATTTATGATACTATTGATATATACTGTTCCCTATTTTGAGTTGGCCGATGATATCTACTCAGTACTTGTGGTTGTACTGACCCCCCTACTTTTATGTTTTCTTCTTTGTTATTTGTGTAATGCAGCAAACGTTCCGTCAACTTCAACTCAACAGTAGATCTAGCCAGTCTTCACTTCATCGGAAATTCAGGGTGAGCTAATGCGTCTAGCTTGGACTGGGTCTTCTTCTTCTTCAAGTCTTGATGCCTTGAACTTCCGGCATGGACTAGCTTTTTAGTTATTTTTGTTCTTAGACATTTCTAGTTTAGTAATTTGAGATAGATGTTCTTGTGATGATGACTTCCAGATTTTGGGGATATTAATAATAGTTTTGAATCGTTTTAATTATGAGTTTAAGTCTTCCGCACTAATTTCTGTTATTATAAATTGAAATGTTAAGGTTTAGATGTGTTGGTTCGCTCACATAAGAGGGTAAATGTGGGTGCCAGTCGCGTCCCCGATTTGGGTCGTGACAAACTTGGTATCAGAGCCTTAGGTTCATTGGTCTCATCACACAAGAACAGGTCTAGTAGAGTCTTAAGGAATGGTAGGGGGACGCCTTTACTTTTCCTTGAGAGGCTATAAGACTTTAGGAAAACTCCATTCTTTCATTCTTTCTTTCGTGCTACTACTTGAGTCCAATTGGTATCTAGGCGATACGAATTGGTATCTGACAATCTTCACTCTATTTCGCAGATGGTTAGAACTAGAGCAACGACCGCACCAGCAGCAACAACGGCACAGCAAGAAACATCTGAGCCAGCCACTGGGGCTGTGGCTTGAGGAAGAGCAGCGGCAAGAGGCCCTAGTAGAGGTCGTGGGAGGACGTCCTCTAGAGGAAGAGGACGAGCACCTAGCCCATTTGATGCTAGGGCAGTGACTCCTCCACCGACCGAGGAGGTGATAAGAGAGGGTGAGGAAGGGGAGAATGAACAAGTATAAAATGAGGAAATGCCACCCCAACCTACCCCAAAGATGATCAATCAGGTTCTTGCTTATCTTAGCGGGTTATCCGATCAGGGTCAGGCACCTCCAGTGGTTTCTGCACCAACACCTCCGGTTTCGGAGATACGACATGCGGCTACTATGGCTCCCCGCATGGATGCAACATTGGAGATAGGCATATTTCCACGTCTGACTACTGGGCCTATAATGACAAACGATCAGCATGAACTTTTCAGTAAGTTCTTGAAATTGAAACCTCCAGTCTTTAAGGGTGCAGAATCAGAGGATGCCTACAATTTTCTGGTTGATTGTCATGAGCTACTACACAAGATGGGTATAGTAGAACGGTTTGGTGTCGAGTTCGTGAGCTATCAGTTTCAAGGGAACGCCAAAATGTGGTGGCGTTCACATGCCGAGTGTCAACCAACAGAGGCACCACCTATGACTTGGGAATCATTCTCTACCCTGTTCATGGAAAAGTATATCCCCCGGACTTTGAGGGATAGGAAGAGAAATGAGTTCTTGAGTCTAGAGCAAGGTAGAATGACGGTTAATGCTTACGAGGCTAAGTTTCGCGCACTATCAAGATATGCCACCCAACTCTGTTTCAGTCCACAAGAACGGATCCGCCGTTTTGTGAAGGGGTTGAGGTCAGAATTGCGGATTTCAGCATTACAGATAGCGGCAACGGCAACATCCTTCGAAGAGGTGGTAGACTTTGTGATAGAGGTGGAAGGAGTGAAACCAGATGACTTCACCACGACACCGACATCAAAAAGGTTTCGAAGGGGAGGTGAGTTTAATGGTTCTTACTCTAGAGGACAGAACTCCGGAGGTCACTCAGTTCGACCAATTCAGTCTTCACTACAGACTGTAGTTGGGGGTCCACCTCAGAACGGTCAACACTACTCCGAGAGACCTATGCCTGACTCCAGAGAGTGCTATGGATGTGGGGAGATTTGACATATTAGGAGGAATTGTCTAAAACAGAGTTACAGACCCCCGATAGCTAGAGGTAGAGGTGGTCATGGTAGAGGCCGCTTTTCTAGAGGACGTGGTGGTCGAGGTAATGGTGGTCACCAAAACGGCAGGGGTGATGGGCAAAACGGAGCCACTACTACGCAACATGGTAGGGTCAACGGACAGACAAATAATGGGGCCCATTGCTACGCTTTCCCTGGGAGATCTGAAGCGGAGGCATCAGATGCTGTCATCACAGGTAACCTTTTGATTTGTGATTTCATGGCTTCCGTATTGTTTGATCCTGGATCCACGTTTTCATATGTATCCTCATCATTTGCTAATGGTCTAAAATTACATTGTGAATTACTTGACATACCTATTCGTGTTTCTACTCAGGTGGGTGAGTCGGTGATAGTTGAAAAGGTATATAGGTCTTGTTTGGTGAATTTTGTGGGGAGCAACACTTATGTAGATTTGGTTATTCTAGAAATGTGTGACTTTGATGTAATTCTGGGTATGACTTGGCTTTCTCCGAATTTTGCGATTTTGGATTGTAATGCTAAAACTTTTACGTTAGCCAAGCCTGGGGCAGATCCGTTAGTATGGGAGGGTGACTACACTTCCAATCCGGTGCGTATCATCTCCTTTCTTCGCGCTAAGAAAATGGTGAGTAAAGGGTGTTTAGCTTTCTTGGCACATCTCAAGGATGACACTGCTCAAGTACCTTCGATTGAGTCAGTTTCGGTAGTTCGTGAGTTTTTGGATGTGTTCCCTGCAGATCTTCCTGGTATGCCACCAGATAGGGATATAGACTTCTGCATTGATTTGGAACCAGGTACTCGCCCCATTTCTATACCCCCTTATAGAATGGCTCCCGCAGAGTTAAGAGAGTTAAAGGCACAACTTCAAGAGTTGTTGAGCAAAGGCTTCATTAGACCAAGTGCATCCCCTTGGGGTGCTCCGGTCTTGTTTGTAAAGAAGAAGGATGGGAGCTTTCGAATGTGCATAGATTACCGACAGTTGAACAAAGTAACTATTAAGAACAAGTAACCCATTCCTCGCATTGATGACTTGTTCGATCAGTTACAAGGTGCTTGTGTCTTCTCAAAAAAAGACTTGAGGTCCGGTTATCACCAATTGAAAATACGCGCAACGGATGTGCCAAAAACTGCTTTTCGGACTAGGTATGGGCATTATGAATTTGTAGTGATGTCCTTTGGTCTTACGAATGCCCCTGCTGCTTTCATGAGCTTGATGAATGGGATTTTTAAGCCATATTTGGACCTCTTTGTGATCGTATTTATAGATGATATATTGGTATACTCTAAAAGTAAGAAGGAACATGAGGAGCAGTTGAGAATGGTGTTAGAGTTGTTGAGGAAGAAAAAGCTTTATGCGAAATTCTCCAAGTGTGAGTTTTGGCTAGATTCAGTGTCCTTCTTGGGGCACGTGGTTTCTAAAGATGGGGTGATGGTGGATCCATCTAAGATAGAGACGGTGAAAAACTGGGTAAGGCCTACTAATGTGTCAGAAATAAGGAGTTTTGTGGGGTTAGCTAGCTACTACCGCCGATTCGTCAAGGGATTCTCTTCTATTGCTTCCTAATTGATGAACTTGACTAAGCAGAATGTTCCATTTGTACGGTCGGATGAGTGTGAGGAAAGCTTTCAGAAGCTCAAGACTTTGTTGACTACCGCACCTATCCTCACCTTGCCGGTAGAGGGTAAGAACTTCATTGTTTATTGTGATGCATCCTATTCGGGTTTGGGTGCAGTGCTAATGCAAGAGAAGAACGTGATTGCTTATGCTTCAAGACAATTAAAAGTGCATGAACGTAACTATCCAACTCATGACTTGGAATTGGCCGCGGTAGTATTTGCATTGAAGCAATGGAGGTACTATTTATATGGGGTCAAGTGTGAAATCTATACGGATCACCGTAGTCTACAGTATGTCTTTACTCAGAAAGATTTGAACTTGATACAAAGGAGATGGATGGAACTACTGAAGGACTACGACATCACTACTTTGTATCATCCGGGGAAGGTGAATGTTGTGGCAGATGCCTTGAGTAGAAAGGCGGGAAGCATGGGAAGTCTAGCTCATTTGCAAGCTTCTAAACGCCCATTGGCTAGAGAAGTGCAGATTTTGGCTAATGACCTCATGAGATTAGAAGTAAATGAGAAGGGAGGATTGTTAGCTTGTGTGGAGGCAAGATCTTCTTTCCTTGACCAGATCAAAGGAAAACAGTTTGATGATGAGAAACTAAGGCGAATTCAAGATAAAGTGTTGCAAGGAGAGGCTAGGGAAGCAATGATCGATGGGGAAGGTGTTTTGAGGATTAAGGGAAGGGTATGTGTACCCTGCATCGATGATTTGATCACCACTATTCTGACAGAGGCTCATAGTTCCGGATATTCTATACATCCTGGTGCAACCAAGATGTATCGCGACCTAAAGCAACACTTCTGGTGGAGTAGAATGAAGCGTGATATTGTTGACTTTATTACCAAGTGTCCAAACTGTCAACAAGTGAAATATGAACACCAAAGGCCCGGAGGAACACTTCAGAGAATGCCCATTCCTGAATGGAAGTGGGAGAGAATCGCGATGGATTTCGTGGTTGGTCTTCCCAAGACAATGGGTAAGTATGACTCGATTTGGGTGATTGTTGATAGGTTAACTAAGTCTGCTCACTTCATTCCTATCAAGGTGACCTACAATGCAGAGAAGTTAGCCAAGATCAACATCTCAGAGATCGTTCGGTTGCATGGAGTTCCACTCTCCATCATATCAGATAGAGGTACGCAGTTTACTTCTAAGTTTTGGAGGACATTACATGCTGAATTAGGTACTAGGTTGGACCTTAGTACTGCGTTTCACCCTCAGACTGATGGTCAGTCTGAGCGAACGATTCAAGTGTTAGAGGATATGCTTTGTGCTTGTGTAATAGAATTTGGTGGCCATTGGGATAGCTTCTTACCCTTGGCAGAGTTTTCATACAATAATAGCTATCACTCGAGTATTGATATGGCTCCATTTAAAGCATTGTATGGGAGGAGGTGTAGATCTCCCATTGGGTGGTTTGATGCATTTGAGGATAGACCTTGGGGTACTGACCTCTTGAGGGATTCGTTAGATAACGTGAAGCGCATTCAAGAAAAGCTTCTAGCGGCGCAAACTAGACAAAAGGAGTATGCAGACCGAAAGGTTAGAGACTTGGAGTTCATGGAAGGTGAACAAGTCTTGTTAAAGGTTTCACCCATGAAAGGGGTGATGCGGTTTGGCAAAAGAGGTAAGCTAAGTCCAAGGTATATTGGACCATTCGAGGTACTAAAGCGAATAGGGGAGGTGGCTTATGAATTAGCCTTGCCCCCAGGGCTGTCCGGAGTGCATCCAGTGTTTCATGTGTCCATGTTGAAGAGATACCACGGAGATGGAAACTACATCATCCGTTGGGATTCAGTTTTGTTGGATGAGAACTTGACTTATGAAGAGGAACCGGTTGCTATATTAGATAGAGAGGTTCGCAAGTTGAGGTCGAGAGAGATTGCATCCATCAAAGTTCAATGGAAGAATCGACCGGTTGAAGAGGCTACTTGGGAGAAGGAGGCAGATATGTAAGAAAAATACCCACATCTGTTTACAGATTCAGGTACTCCTTTTCGCCACTGTTTTTCTTCTTTTGATCGTTCGGGGACGAACGATGGGTAAATTGGTATCTATTGTAACGACCTGTTTAGTCGTTTTGAGCAACAAATTTTATTTCTGGAAAAACTGGCTGGGACGACGGATGTAACGACGGACCGTCATGGTCACGACGGCCCGTCGAGGAGGTTTCGTTCCATGACACTTAGAATTCTGAAATGGGATACTGAAAATCGACTCTCTGTAAATTGTGACGGACCTGCAGGACGTGCCGTCACATCCACGACGAACCGTCGTGAGTTCCCGTTGCAAAACACTTCAACTTTTGAGAATTTGGTATAAGAAACGAGTTTCTGACCGTCAGGACGGAGGTGCAGGACGGACCGTCACAGGGGTGACGGGCCGTCACAGCTCACCTAGATTTTGGGAGGCTGCGACGACCTGCGTGACGGACCGTCGCAGGCACGACGGGCCGTCACAGGTTGCGCAAATCCCAGGCAGAATGGGATTTCTTCACACGTTTTAGGGACGTTTTGGACTATTCTTTCCTTAATTATAAAGATTGAGGGTTTATATTAATAACTCAAATCCTTGAGGGATAAAAGAGGTAACTTTGGGTTAATTAGTGGGGTTTTATTGTCCTCTTTTACACTTAATTATATGTTAATTAGGGTAAGAGAAAGAGGGTTTGAATAAAACAAATAGAAAGAACAAGAGAGAAAGAAAGGGAGATTGAACGAGAGAGGAGAAACGAAGAGGAATAACAAAGCTTGAGGATTAGCTTGATTGATCAATTCTTCGGTGGAAGTAGGTTATGGTTATTTTTATGCTACTTGTAGTAAACTCTAAATAGTGAATGATATGTGTTGATAGTATTGTAAACCCTACTATATGCTTAAATGGTATGCTTGCATGATTATGATTATGTGATTTTGATAAAACAAAGCATGATGAAGCTATTGAATCCCAAATCTTGAAAGAAACTTTAATCTATGATATTAATGATGATGCCTTGGTATAAAAGAAGGCTTGATGAATTAAAGTAATGGGATTGATGATGCCTTGGTATAGAGAAGGCTTGATGAACGGATCAAATGAGATTAGCGGATCGGAGTGTCACGTTCCAACACATAGTATTAGTGGATCGGAGTGTCACGTTCCGACACATAGTATTAGTGGGACGGGTGTCACGAACCGACACGTAGAATAAGGGGATCGGAGTGTCACGTACCGACACATATAAGGGATCGGAGTGTCACGTTCCGACACATATAGGGGATCGGAGTGTCACGTTCCAACACATATAGGGGATCGGAGTGTCACGTACCGACACATATAGGGGATCGGAGTGTCACGTTCCGACACATATAGGGGATCGGAGTGTCACGTACCGACACAAGAGGAAGAAAGATAATGAATCTTGAAAGATGAATAATATACTCAATCTAATGAACTTAATTCCCAAATGAGTATGGTATTGAGGCTTGAGCCCTCATGAATGAACTTGATGGTACTTATTGATGATTATAGTACTTGTTGTTGTTACATGTTGAGTTCATAGTTGATTTATGATACTATTGATATATACTGTTCCCTATTTTGAGTTGGCCGATGATATCTACTCAGTACTTGTGGTTGTACTGACCCCCCTACTTTTATATTTTCTTCTTTGTTATTTGTGTAATGCAGCAAACGTTCCGCCAACTTCAACTCAACAGTAGATCTAGCCAGTCTTCACTTCATCGGAAATTCAGGGTGAGCTAATGCGTCTAGCTTGGATTGGGTCTTCTTCTTCAAGTCATGATGCCTTGAACTTCCGGCATGGACTAGCTTTTTAGTTATTTTTGTTCTTAGACATTTCTAGTTTAGTAATTTGAGATAGATGTTCTTGTGATGATGACTTCCAGATTTTGGGGATATTAATAATAGTTTTGAATCGTTTTAATTATGAGTTTAAGTCTTCCGCACTAATTTCTGTTATTATAAATTGAAATGTTAAGGTTTAGATGGGTTGGTTCGCTCACATAGGAGGGTAAATGTGGGTGCCAGTCGCGTCCCCGATTTGGGTCGTGACAATTATGTAATAGACAATTAGGAAAGGATCATAGGCCCTTATTCAATATAGCTCATTGTTTAGCCTAAACAAAAGAAAACCAAATGAAATTTATCCTTTTTTGATCCAAGTGATTTGAGCTTAAACTAGATATTTATTTTTCACCCAAACTAATCTTTTCAAAGAAAAATATGTTGGCCGTGGTCCCTCCTTGGACATGTGCACCTCAGCTTATCCCAAAAGCAAAAGTTGAGGGTGGCTAATGTAGTAAACAACCCTTTTTATGACCCTGACCCATCTTTGGGTATTGTGTACTTTGACTCATGGCAAAGCCCTGAGTTGAGGGTGGCTATTATGAGGAATGCTCTGGAAACTGGGGTTCAAAGAACAAAGAAAGAGAAAGAACAAAAGTAATGTTACTCAACAGTAAGTTGAAAGAAAAGTAAAACAAAAAAAATTCAAAAAAATGTACAAAAAATACAAGAAAGAAAAGAAGAGAGTCCCTTACACCAATGAAGAAAGAAGGGAAAACAACAAGGTGAAAGAATATGAGAAACTGGACAAAATAAAATGATAAAAAATGGTATGTTTAGCAGATATGTCAAGGAGGGCAAAAAGTAACTAAAGTATACCTAGATATACCCTACCTGACCCTGAGCCTATCTTTCAAGCTAAGAAAGTCCTATCGTGACCCTAAGAGTTGTATAGCGAATTTAAAGCAGTTAAAATAAGGGCAAGCTAATGGCAATATGTATGATTGAGTGTGAATTTGTGTTGAGATTGAGTGTTGAAAATTTATCCTTATACTCAAACTTGAATCATTGTGTGAAAAATGAGGATTTTGTTTTGAAGTGAGGACACTAGTTGCAATTCTAGAAATATTAGTACCTCGGTGAGGAATTGAAGAGGATAGGTGTTAGTGCATGGTGAGTCTATCTCATGGTCTGATGCCACATAATTCAAGCCTAATAGTGATGGAATGCATATGAATGATGAGATTGATCGTGATTGATAGCCAAATCATAGCGAAAGATAAAACATGGATACTATTGTACAAAGATTTTGTATTAAGTCATAGTGCGTCGCTTGAGGACAAACAACGAATTTATGTTGAGGGTGTTGATATACCGTGGTTTCACGGTATTATTAATACTTTTTCCTTTAGTTTAGTGTGTCCAAAAGCCCTTTTCTGCTAATTTTTATGTAAATTTCTCTTTATTAGCAAGAAATCTGTCTAAAAGAGGAATGCGAAGGTTTTTGAGCGAGAAATACAGAAAAGTACCACCTACGGAGCTTTTGACGGTTCGTCGTGCAAGTGACGTTCCGTAGGTGGCATCGTTGTGCAGCTGCTGAAGGAAGATAAGGAAGTCCGACCAAGTGTGAGGTTACAGAGTGTGAGAAGGCAAGAATCCTAGTCCCTCGGATCAGACTGGTTCTTCCAATTGTAGGAGTTCGTTTACAGTCTAGGACAGGACCAAGTTCAAGTAGGGGCACAAGCACTTATGAAATCCAACTCCTTCAAGGAACACTAATACGAAAGGGGAAAAGTCTGGGCCCTTGAAGGGCAAAGATAGAAATGCCGAGCGTGACAGAAAGTCATGTGGTAAGTGAGGTCGTTTGCTTTGAGGTGAGAGAATGGTAGGTTGTAATGCCCTACTATGGGTGCGTCAAGAAAGGGCATATGATCAGGGACTACCCACATGTGAAAATTCAGGCCTAGGTTGATACTCATCCTCGTCCTAATCCTACTGTTGCAACCTAGCTTCCCAAGAGGAAGAAGTTATATGCTTTGAATGTTACAGAGGAGAAGGAGAAGTCAGCTAATGTGTCACTTGTACCTTTCATGTATTTTCTGTTCCTGTGTATGCATTTTTAGAAACAGGATCCACATTGTCTTTTTTTCTTCTTTAATAGCTAGTAAATTTTACTTGATCATGAAACTTTTCTAGTTAGTACTACCATAGGAGACAACATTAGAGATGAAAGAGTATATGGAGATTGCCCAATAACTATTCATGATATAGTTACCTATGCGGACCTTATAGAATTAACCATGCATGACTTTAATATAATTTTGGGTATGGATTGGCTCCACAAATGTTGTGATACCATAGACTTTCGAAACATGATGAGTTAGAGCTGAATTGGAAGGGCGTACTTCAAATCAAACAGGACAAATACTTTCCCATCATAAAGACAATAAGTTGTATTTAAGGGGTATTTGTACCACTTAGTAAGAGTCAATGACATAGAACATGAAATTCCTTTCATAGACTCTGTGTCCTTTGTGATTGAGTTTCAAGATGTCATTCTCAAAGAGTTGAAGGTGCAGTTAAAATATCTACTTGATAAAGGTTTCATCCACCCGAGCATATCCCCATGGGGTGCACTAGTGTTGTTCGTTTAGAAAAATAATAAGACCATTAGAATATGTATCGATAATCCAAAACTCAACAAAGTTACCATAAAGAAAAATACCCTCTTTCCAGAGTTAATGATCTATTTGATCACCTCCAAGGTTCAACTATCTTTTCTAAAATAGATGTATCACCACATAGGGTGAGAGGTGAGGATATACCAAAAATGGCGTTTCAGACTAGATATGGCCGCTATGTGTTATTAGTAATATAATTTATTCTCACTAATGACCCGACGAAATTTATGGATCTCATGAATAGGGTTTTTCGAAGTTACTTATATTTATTTGTCATAGTCTTCATTGTTGACATATTGGTATATTCGGAAAATGAGGTGATCACATGGACTATTTGAGGGTGGTGCTGAAAGTGCTTAAGGATAATCAATACTTGACAAGCATAGTAAATGTGAGTTTTTGTTAAGGTAAGTGGCGTTTCTTTGTCATGTCATCTCTAGTAAGGGAGTTGAGGTTGATCTAAGGAAAACAGAGGCGGTTAAAAATTGGCCTAGACCATTTACTCCAACCGACAATAGAAGTTTCTTAGGTCTAGCGGGTTAATATAGGAAGTTTGTTGATGATTTTGTGTTCATTGCATGTCCCTTGAATACTTCGACAAAAAAGTGTAAGAAATTTGAGTGGTCAAAGGCATTTGAGAGAATCTTCCTAATCTTGAATGATAGGCTTAGTTTTGCTCTTGTGTTGACTTCACCATAAGCTACAAATGCTTTCGTTGTGTATTGTGGCCACGACCCACAAGTACACTCTATAATTTAGGGCATCCTTCTATCGTCACACAACAAATGAGACTTCAAAAAGTCTCATCTAAGCTGCTCATATCGTTCATTGCATAATAAACATACTAAAATAAGTAAGATTTAAAACTTTCTTCATACACAAATAACTCTTTCATAAACATTACACAAGCGGAAGACTTTTATTTAAAAAATTAAATCTTTGCAACATCTACTTAAATTATCTAAAGTTTGGAGTCTAAAACACTTGGGACTAAGCCCATACCAGACAATAAAATAAAGACTATGACATTAGGGACATGTGGATATTGTCCTCGAATCGATGAAGACTGACCAATACTTCATCTTGAAGCCATAGAAACCTATCAATCCTTCATGGCACATCAAGACATCCAATTCATTACACTTTAGTTAAAAAGGTAACGAGAAGAGGTTAGCACATTATATGTACTAAGTATGGAAGATATGAAAAAACCATGTAAAAAGGACATTGAGTAAATACCATTCGTTTCGTGAATTACGATTAAAACATCATCTATAAGCATAAGAATACATTTAATAACTTAGAAACACATAAGAAATCAATTAAGCAAAGAAACTAATTTTTAGAAACCTTATAGTAAATTCACTTCACTGTAGAGTGAACTCAATTCACTGTTACAGTGAAGTTCCTTCACTTCACATTAAACACCCTTTAGCATGTAATCTTCTCACTCAAAGCTATCCTAAGATTCACTTAAGTCACACAAAGAAATACCTCCCATACACCATCTCTAGATGTCCTTAACGACCCTCAAGATTACTTCTAATGTGTCACATACACACTAAAGATACATTAACATAAGAAAATGAGATTCTTAAACAAAGGTGACTCTAAGGTTCACTTGAGTGAGTTGTGAAGCGACCGGCCATATAATCCCTTACACACACAATTAAGATATCCTATCCACTACCAAATATAGAATCATTCTGACTTAACACATTATCATATAGGTGATATGACGTTCTCCTTCCAAAGGCTATGAAAATACTTAGTTAAGTTAATAAGGAAGATAGCGTCCATGATTTACCTCTTCAAGATTACCTAAGTAATCCTTAAGAATACTTAAGTCTTAGATAATGTCCACATAATTAACCAATTACCCTAACTAGAGACATTGTTAAGACTTACCTAGGTAAGATAAAACGTGACTATTCCTCTGCCCCCTTAACACCTTAACTAGACAACCCTTAATTACTCTAGATAAGTACTATTTTATTTTAACATACTTTCTTAATTTAAGTCATTACATTCATTAGTTCATTTAAGACTCATTCTCTACATAAAGGACATTGAAGTAATGATCTTGAACAAGACCTAGGGACTCTCACTAACACTTTCAAAAGCCTATTGTAAAATGTCTGCATAGCGTCCCATACCACCACCTAAACTTCATAGAACTTCTCTAATGCTAGTAAGTATTCCATATGATGAGAATAGGTAATAACCGACACAGACCATGGTAGCAGCTTATGGAATCCGGAATCCTAACCTACTCCAATGATGGTGTTGTACTTTCCGAGGTTAGAGCTAGGACACAATCCACGTAGGCACATAGTTAAGGAATATGAAGGGTATGCTTTGTAATTTAGTCTCATACTTAACTATAGCTACTCAACTTACCATACTTACTTGGTGCTAACCTTCGTTCTCATAGAGTAATTCATATTAAAGGTTCACATAAAAGGGTTCAATAACAAGTTCATAACACAATCACATTTACCCCACCAAAGAGGACCTCTTAAGGCTACCTTCCAATGGAGACAAGAAGCTCATGATGACTTTCCTAAGGTTTGATATGACGCCGTTCGATGAAATAAACTTTAAATCCATCATTCCTTTACTTGAAGGATACCAGTACGGCTTTCGACTTCAAAATACGTAACCTTACCACTTGGTTCAAGGTTTCACATTAAGGACTTTTTTATCATCATTTAAGGTCACATGTTATTCATACATACAAAACTAAGAGAATTTAGCATGTTAAGTCAAAAAATAATATTTATATTCATACAAAACTAAGAGAATTTAGCATGTTTACTCAAAAAAAATATATTTATATTCAAGTAAAGGACACAAGTTAATCAAGACAAGACACCACATACTTCACCATAACACATATTACTAGTCATTCTATAAAAACCTAGGAATAACCATTATCATCTTTAAGTCATCCTACACACTAAAATATCATTATCAATATAACTATTATAGACTCATACAACCAAGTAGGAAAAACCATGTATCAACCCTAATACTACTTATATAAGCACATTGTCATAGTCTACTGGATTTCCGAACATACATAAAAAGAATACATAATTTCACATTTCATCACAAATAGATATATATACTCATACTTCACATAAAACAACTGTACAAAACATAATAGTTCTTCAAGTAGTGCAAACAGTGACATGACCATCATATTGCACAATGTGACGCCGACAAGGCCACATCAATTAACATAGCACCGCCACCATAAGTGGACCATACAGATCAAAACATAATTAAAGTCTAATTAACATAAAATTAATTGAATTAGGCCAGTATACCCCCACTCCATCTTATCACTATGATTCCTAGGCTAAATCATCCAATTCGATGCCATAATGCACTTACCCATTGCCATGAACATCAATTCAATACATAAACCATAATATTCAATGAAATCTAAGTTAATTCAATATAGATTGATAAATCTAAAACCAATTAGATATCAATTGAATATATTTCATACATTGATGGTACGTGGTGTCACCCACGTCCTATCGATGAGGTCTCGTTGGTTGCACGTATAACCCCCCAACCTGTTGGAGAAGTTGCTCCATCGATGAGACCTATAGACGGGCACTTTCCTGGTATACTGTCCATCGTTTGTGTCGCCAATTGCCACTGCCTCGTAATTTGAACTTCAATATTAGGGTCCTCCTTTACGGACCGTTGTGGGTCCTACAGAGTCGTGCCCGGATTTCTACACCTCAAATATGTACATATATGAGTTTAGGACCTATCACCTGAGTTTAATCCAAAAATAACACATAAAATTTGACGAAAAATACATAAACACAAAAGGTCGTTTGAAGGCAATCCTTTGAACATCATGGATGTTCTTGGACATTTGACCTCCAAACATCATGAAACATGACAAACTGCATATATAAAATATAATAAATAAATTTAAGGACCATATTAGCTCATGAATCACACATAAAAAATACAACCACATATGAGGCACGTAGGTCACTTAGTCGTCGAACGTCTTGGTCGTCCCTTGACGTTTGACTTCCAATGCATCTAAAACCTTAGACACTGCTTCTAACCCACATTATAAACAATTTCAAACCTTAGACCACTATGAAAACCATATTTGTCTCTATCTTCATCTATGTCATTTTTGGTGTCTTACAATTGTGATGCATCTCTAGTGGGTTTAGGGTGTGTACTTATGCAACCTATTAAAGTAGTACCCTATGCTTCTAGAAAACTAAAGGTGCATGAGAGGAACTATGCAACTCATGATCTTTGGTTAGTGGTTGTGGTATTTTCATTGATAAGATGGAGGATTACTTGTTTGGTGTCTATGTTAATATGTATACCGACCACAAGAGTCTCTAATGTGTTTACTCAAAATGAGTTGAAAATCCAAAAAGAAGGTTGTTGGAATTGTTAAAAGATTACGACATGAGTGTTCTCTATCACCCCGGAAAGCACAATGTGGTGTTTGATGCTCTAAGTCATATGAACATGGGTAGTGTGTCTATTGTAGATGAATCTAAGAAAGACCTAGTGAAAGATTTTTATAGGTTCGCTAGACTGGGTGTTAGATTTGAAGATTCTCCGAATGGTGGTTTTATGGTGAATTATGATTGTGAATCATCTTTGGTGGTTAAAGTGAAAAACAATCAACTCCTTCACCAACCATTGATGGAGTTTATGTAATCGGTTTTTGGTAAGGTTAATGAGTCATTCTCCTTAGGGGAGGGATGGTGTCTTGAGGTATTAAGGAAAGTTATATGTTCCCAATGTAGATGGTTTGAGGAATAAGATTCTTGAGAAAGATGATGGGTCCCGTTACTCCATTCATCCGAGATAGACAAAGATGTACCATGACCTTAGGGAAGTATTTTGGTTGGAAGTTTTGAAAAAGGACATAGTGGAATTTGTTGCAAAGTTTCCAAATTGCGAACAAGTACAAGCCGAACATCAAAAGTCTTGTGACTTTTTTCAAGAAATCAGAGTCCATACTTGGTAATGGGAAGACATATATATAAATTTTGTGGTAGGTTTGTGTCGGACACAAAAGCAATATGACTCTATATTTGTGGTTGTGGATAGGTTGACCAAATCCGCTAACTTTATTCCCTTCAAGTCTACTTATTCTGCTGAGGATTATGCAAGGATCTTCATAGATGAGATTGTTTGTCGCCATGGTATTCTGTTATTTATCATATAGGTTAGCGGTTCACAATTCACATCTAGGTTTTGGATGTCCAAGGATTGGGATTTTCTTCATCATTCTCCATCAATTAACAATGTATGATATTCCTTTAACTTTTGGGATTCCTTTCTCCAAAGGGTTCCTCCAAATTGATTTAATAAAGAAGAGTTTTAGATGGGTTTTCTTCTATTACAAAATTGATCTTTGAATTTTCTTTGAGTGTGATTTCATTACATAATTTTTATTATATTGTGATGTATTATAATTAAGTTATGATAGGTCTTTATTAATTACCTTGGGTTGTGAAGTAGATCATGAATTCGTCCTAAGTCCCTAATCCTAAGTATGAACTAGTGATAAATTATAGTGTAGGGATTCAATTGACTTCCTTATTGTGTTTATTACTATTTTGTGATGATATTGCACCCATTGTTGGGTTGAATTGGATGGTTTATGTTAAAACCTTTATGATGGCTTGTGAAGGAGTTTGGGGCAAGTCTTGTGATCTTAATCGTTTGCTTCAAATATACTTAGTTGTGTTTAGTGATGAAGTTATATTTACGTATACATTGTGATAATATTGGTTAGGGTTTATAAGTTATGTTTAATTGGAATGTATTGAATCACGAGTTGTGACTTGTTGGTTATGATGTAATTGTGTAATTGTATAAGAGTGGTGATGACTTACCTAAGTGCCTTATCATAATGTTATTTTGTAAATGTGATGATATTAAATGTATGAATTGTAATGAAGAGAAAATACTCACAATTCCTATTGATCTATAATGATGACTATATAAGGGGTAGAACCTATGACCTAAACTAAGTTAAAATAATTAATAAAGGCTTAAAGACATTTCAAAAGTGACTCTAGCTTAGCTTCGAGCGAACAAGAGTGAGTAGTGTCCCTTCCCACCTAGAGAAGGTAGGATCACTAACGTACTCATGAGATTTGAGACGTTAATGCATGTAGCAAAAAGGGGGTCTCAACTACATGTCCTAGTTCTTGACTATCTTTCCCCCATAGGAATACTAACTAGTGGATGAACTTAATATGGACTTTGTTGTTGGGTTTCCTCTAAGCTGGAGATAAAATGACTCAATTTGAATTATAGTGGTGAATTTAAAAAATACACTACTTT
Organism: Solanum peruvianum; assembly: GCA_027705065.1. Classification (NCBI taxonomy): domain Eukaryota; kingdom Viridiplantae; phylum Streptophyta; class Magnoliopsida; order Solanales; family Solanaceae; genus Solanum; species Solanum peruvianum. Next base: position 53,436 of record JAKWJD010001725.1, on the reverse strand, counting down.
ATTCCCCCTAAGTCTACTTATATTGTGGGGGATTATTTAAGGATCTACATTAATGATATTGTGAGTCTTCATGGGATCCCTTTGTCAATTATATAGGATAGAGGTGCTCAATTTACTTCGTGTTTTTGGAGGTCTTTTCAAAAAGGGTAGGGTACTAGAGTGAAGCTTAGTACCGCTTTTAGTCTCGAAACAAATCTTCAAGCAGACCGTACTATTTAAACCCTAGATGATATGCTAAAAGCATGGGTGATATACTTCAACGGTAATTGGGAAAATAACTTGCCGTTGATTGAATTCTCCTATAATAATAGCTACCATTTGAGTATTTCCATGGCTCCATTTGAAGCACTTTATGGAAAGAGATGTAGATCTCTAGTTTGGTGGTTTGAGGTTCGTGAGTCTTCACTCCTTCTTCCCATATTATCTATGAAGCTTTGGAGAAGGTTCGTGTACTAAGGAATATTGAAAACTGCCGATAGCCGACAAAAGTCCTACGCCAACAATAGAAAAATGGATCTTGAATTTAAAAATAGGTGATATGGTGTATTTGAAGATCTTACCTATGAAAGGTGTCCTGAAACTCGGAAAAAATGGAGAGTTAATTCCCCGATATGTTTGTCCGTATGAGGTTTTGCAAAGGGTTGGAAAGGTTGCATATCAGATGAGACTACCTAGTGAAATATGTTCGGTTCATCTAGTCTTTCATTTTGCCATGATCAAGAAGTGTATTTTGATTCCGTATACATTTTTCATATTGAAGGGTTAGGTATGGATAAGAGACTTTCTGAAGAGGATTCGGTGTAGATACTTGATATACCGTGGTTTCACGGTATTGTTAATACTTTTTCCTAAAGTTTAGTGTGTCTAAAAGCCTTTTTGTGCTAATTTTTATGTAAGTTTCTCTTAATTTGCAGGAAATTTGTCTAAAACAGGAATGCAGATGTTTTTGAGCGAGAAATATAGAAAAGTACCACCTACGGAACTTGTGACGGTTCGTCGTGCCCGTGTCGGTCCGTAGGTGACATCGTAGTGCAACTGCTAAAGAAAGATGGGGAATTCTGACAAAGTGTGGTGTTACGGAGTGCATGACAGACCGTCGTACCCATGACGGCCCGTCATGCTGGTTCGTCATGAAGTTCAAAGAAGTAGTCCCAGTACCAAAATTCGAAGAGTTTAAGTTTGGAATAGAGACCCTCGACGGACTTTTGTGCCTGTGACGATCCGTCATACCTACCATCAAGGGTCATGGAGAGGTAGCAGAAGAAATTGCACAAGTATAGGACGACGGAGTCCATTATGGTCCGTCTTGACAACGACGATCCGTCGCGAGGTCTGTCGACCCAGCCGCATTTTTACAAATTTCAAGCTAATAGAGTCCTTATATTTTTAGGTTTTTATTTTTTATAAATATTTCGAAAAACCTCTTTTTTGAGTTTAGACCCTTGATCGTTGTTAGACCCTTGATCATTGTTAGACTCTTGAATGTTTTTAGACCATTTGTGAGACTCTTGGATATTTTAAGACTCTTGTAATTGATTGTTAGTGACTTTTGTTGATTAATCAAGCGAACTTTTGGATTTTACTCTTTCTCATTGAATTATGTATATGAACTCTTATATCATATATTTGAATATTGTGATTATGACTATGGGTTACTAAACTCCATAACTATGGTTGTGGGAACCATAGGCGAATAATTTGGTAAAAACTTACTAAAATAACAATTCTAGAATAGTGTCTTGCATGTATTGATAATTCTTTCGCTTAGAAGTCTTTTTAACGGATGGACAACGTTAGAACTCGCCTTAATGCTACTTGCCAGACCAAGGAGGTAGCTAATAGGAACAGAATTATCAACATAGATTTAGTGTATACTATCTAATAGTCTAGTATTGATTGGTACGAGGTAATAGCTTAGTCAAATATTGAATATGATGCTTTATATGAGGTAAAGGTAAGGGTTAGTATAGCAACACACATAGCCGGACCTAGGTGCGGAGTGAAATTTGCTAGATGCCGAACCAAGGATTAAGAAATACATAACTTATCACTTTTCATGCAAGATACTAGGAAAGAAATGTTATAGTTAGAATTATCAAGTTATGAACTTGTGAGGAACACGTTAACCTTAGTTACTTTTATTAATCGATTAAACTCCAACATTCAAAGCAGTTAAGTGTCTCTTTTAATTTTGCAAGTTATTTTCATTTATAAAAAAATAGAAAACCCCCCTTTTATCATTTTTGCTTTCCAAGGAAGTAATTGATTGAACAATAGTAATAATAGATTGAAGTTAAATCTATTCTATTTACCTCGTGGCAACGATCCCATCCTCACTAGTTGGGTTATTTACTTGACACGACCGCTTTACTTTTTATTTGAGAAGTATGTTTGAGCGTATCAAATTTTGGCGCCGCTGCCGGAGAAAGTAGCTTTTAGATTAACTTAATGTTATTACTATAGTTTAGATGATATTTTCTTCATTTTACTTTGATTTATTGTTTTGGTTTCTTGCAGAACCATCTTCCTTGTATGCCAAACACACAAACAGGAAGAGAACCCTTGTTTCAATACGATCGTACACTACATAACATGAATCGAAACTTGGGAATTAATGATGATGATCCAAACTAGAACATCCCAGCTCCGGTTGATGTTCATGGTCAGTTGTTACCCGATGCTCAGGGTGAACACAAAAAGAGGGGACAAAATCCCGCTCTACAGCCCCAAGAATACTAAAGAGGCTTTGAGAATATAGCAGACTCCGATGGGCCACTTTTATTGTCCCCTCTACCACCAGGCCACACTTTTGTGGTAACTAGTAGCCTGATGCAAATGTTCACTGCCACAGGTTTGTTTTCGGGGCTACCTTGTGAGGATCCACATGCCAATATATCTAAGGTAAGGGCACTGTGTAAAAGCTGTGTAGGGAGGCCGGACTTGGACTTCGATGTAATAGGGCTAAGAATGTTTCCTCTCTCATTGACGGGAGAGGCTGCTATATGGTTCACTGAGCTATCTTAAAACTCAATTTTCACTTGGAACCAACTAAGGGACGTTTTCTTAGCTCTCTACTACCTGGTCTAAAAGAAACTAAACCACAAAGACAGAGTGAACAACTTTGTGGCACTACCAGGAGAGTTAGTTAGTAGTTCTTGGGATAGATTCACCTCGTTTTTGAGAAGCGTCCCATATCACCATATAGCTGATGAGTCATTGAAGGAATACTTCTATCGGGGACAGGATAATAATAATAATGCGGTGTTTGACACTATAGCAGGTGGATCTTATAGAGAGTGTCCTTATACTGATATTGTTGAAAAATTAGAGAAAATCTCCCAAAATAATAAAGATTCGAGTAATATGAAGTCAGATACCGCGGAAATACCTTTGAAGTCCACTCCACTCACAACCCATCCACAGATGAGATCCGTGAAGAGATGGCACAGATGAGAACTAATTTTTGGGTGGTATTAAAACATATCATTGGGGTGAAGAAAACATAAATGCATTTAACTACTTGTCTAAACCACCACCACCTATTGATGAATGCTATTATGCGGAGGAATTTTAAGCAGTAAATGAGAAAATAGGGGGTTTCCGACCAGTGCCCAAGGCTCAAATCAGGATAATTCGCGTCAAGGTCAAGGGAACGAAGGTTGGATCTATGGTAACTATAACCGTGAGGGTCATCATGTCCGAGATGGAAACTACAACCGCGACATAACTTCAACAGGGGTAACTACGGTAAGAGAAATTATAAGAATGGTGCATATGTCCCTCCTCAAAATCGTGATATTACTCCTAGGGATGGTTGAGATAGTATGGCGCGAGTTGAGGATATGATGCGCAAAATGATGAGGAGGTTCCATGATAGTGATGAGCACATGAAAGAGTTAAGGAGTGATTTAGCGGGTATTGGGTTAAAAGTTGATACACATGCAATTTTGATTAAGAAGATCAAGTTGCAAATGGCCCAATTATTTACGACTTTGAACACACGGTAACCGGGCACCATTCCTAGCACCACTATCCAAAATTCAAAAATGATGCACAATGTATGGTAATCACTACTCGGGGTGGTAAGCAAACCATTGATCCACCTTTGCCGTCGAATGAGGAAAAGATGAGAAAGGATAATGATAAGGTGGGAAAAGGTAGTGGTGAAGCAGAAGATAACACTGGAAAAGATGCAGAAGTCCCTACTAACGTAATTCCCATTCCTAGACCACCCCCCTTTCCTGAGAGATTAGTGAAAAAGACTGAGGATGGTAAATATCGGCGTTTTATAACAAAGTTAAAACATCTTTCTATCAATGTCCTTTTGGTAGAAGCTCTAGAACAAATGCCCTGTTATGCCAAGATTATAAAAGATCTGGTTAATCGGTCACTTTCGAGGATGATGATAGAATCCAGCATTGTAGTGCTATTTCAACAAGATCTCTCTCACAAAAGAAAGAAGATCCGGGTGCATTCACTATTCCTTCTAAAGTCGGGTCATTACATTTGCGAAAGTATTATGTGATCTGGGGGCAAGAATACATCTCTTGCCAGTCTCGATTTACAAGAAGTTAGATTTAGGTGTCCCAAAGCCCACTACAATGCGGCTACTAATGGCTGATCGAACACTGAAAAGGCCTATAGGGATACTGCACGATCTGCTAGTAAAAGTGGAGTCGTTCATAAAACCGGCATATTTTATTATTCTTGATTGTGAAGTTGATTTTGAAGTGCCGATTATTCTTTGGAGGCCATTCCTTGCTACGGGTAGAGCCTTAGTTGATATGGAAAAGGGGCAGATGAAATTCCGATTGAACAATGAACAAGCGACCTTCTACATTTGTAGATCCATGAGGCAGAGTGGTGAGCTCCAATCGATATCTTGTATATCCCACAAAGAAAAGATGAAGAAGGATAATGACCTAAAAAGTAAAAAAAAAAAAGAGTTTATGGTTGGGCATTTTGTGCTTTTAGACAATTCAAGGTTACATTGGCTGCCGGGCAAGATCAATTCCAAACAGACTGGACCTTACTTGATTACCCAAGTATTCCCTCATGGTGCAGTTGAGTTAAAAACCAAGGAGGGAGTGCGGTGTAAGGTGAAAAGTTAATGAATAAAACTCTATTTTTGGCATACTACATCGGTGAATGAATTGATTGAGTCATACCATCTTGATGAAGGCTCAGTAATCAAGTGTCCTCAGTTGTGCCGCGACATTAAATCAGGCGCTTGTTGGGAGGAAACCCAATAGTTATATTTTTATTCTTTTTAGTAATGGTGGCATTTTCTATTAATGGGTTTTAAATTTGCAAGCACATCAGCAGGAAATTTTGCAGAAAATCACTCTGCAGCAGACACTGACGGATACATCGACGGACCGTTGTGCCTGCGACAGACCATCGCATGAATCGATCATGCCAGGTACGTCTTTCTGTTATATTCAAACTAGGTCACACACGACGGAACTAACGATGTACCGTCACAACTGAGACGGACCATCGTCGAGGAATCCTCGCATCATTAATGAAGCCTACCTGACCGGACCCGGCTGGGTTTTTTTAAAAAAATCAACATTTAAAACTCCTACCGCTTCATTTAACCCCATTTCTTCACTCTTTCTCCCATTTCCCTCCATTTTCAACTTCCAAAGATCATAACCCTCTCTCCCTTACAACCGATCATTTTCCCCAAATTCTCCAAATTCCTAATATTCATCATCTACTAGTCGGGGCTGCTGCTGTGCGTCTGTAGAAATAGGTGCTTTAGCATTGCTAGTTTACTAGGTATTTGGGTTAGACAAATGTAGGTTACAACACTACCAATTCGATTTGGGTCATAGGGGATGAATGGGGCATCCCAGTTTTTTCACTGAGTTAGAGAATGAGACCCCGATGATGGCCTGTACAAGTGTGTACTAACTCATATACAATTACTATTATTATAAGTGCAGGTCCTTGAAGGAGATTAAAGATCAGTTGAAGCTGTTTGGACTAGTACCTCAAATCTTTGGTAGGTCCTCTTGAGTTCGAGGATGCCTACCCTTTATCTCAAGACTTTGGTAGGTCCTCTTGAGTTAGAGGATTCCTACCCTTTATTCTCTTGATTTAGTAAATTAGACATAGCTACTGGATGTTGTCCCTAGCATTTTCTTCCAAATATTTTTCCAAACTTTTGTATTAAGGCTGGTTTGGAAAATATTAATGATATCATTAATTCATCATTTCAATTGTTCAATATTTTAATAGATGGTTTATTATTTCAAGCTGTTAGTATATCACACTTATTCAAGAATTATATGAAGTCTAAGTACAATTCAGTAAATGAAAAAATTTATAAATTTTCCGTTAAATTTAACTCTATGATTGTCATGAAAGCTAAGAAGAGGCTTGTCTACAACCTCTAGGAGGTTACCAACGCCGGTCTCATCTAGGTTCTCGGACCTGGGTGTGACATTTATAATGTATGTTAAGTGAAGTAGTACTTTTCTAAAGTAATTAAGAGTTGTCTAATTAAGGTGTAAAGGGGGCATAGGAATTGTCACTTCTTATCTTACCTAGATAAGCCTTTTGAATGACTCTTGTTAGGGAAGTTAATTGATTACGTAGACATGATCTAGTCCTTGGGTAATCTTGAAGAGGTCAATCATGGATACTATATTCTTGATTTACTTAAGTAACTCTTTGAATATACATTGGACGGAGAATGTCATATTATCTATATGTATGCGAATGTGTTATGTGAGAATTATTCTATCATGGAAAGTCTACAGTATCTCTTAAGTGTGTATGTAAGGGATTATATGGGAGGTCTCTTCACAACTCACTCAAGTGAACCTTAGAATCACCTTCGGTAAGAGGATCTCATGTTCATATGTTTAATGTCTTGTAAATGTATGTTGATCTAATTATGGGTTGTCAAAAAGATCTTTAAGGTGTGATTAAAGAGGGTGTATGTACGCTCTCTTTTTGTATTACTTAAGAGAGTATTAGGACATCTTTTAGTGAGGGACTTTTATGCAAAAAAGGTGTGCACAGTGAATCCAAATAAATTCACTGTAACAGTGAATTTAGTTCACATTACAGTGAAGTGAGTTCACTGGAAAGTGTTATGAAAATGTGACTTTTTTCTCAATGATTTCTTATGTGTTTCTAAGTTGTTATATTTTGTAACTATTTCTAGTAGTATGATGTTTTAATCGAAATTCAAGAAAAACATGTTATTTACTAAATATCCCATTTTTCATGGTTTTTGCATGGCTTCCATACTTAGTACATCTAATATGCTAACCCCTTCTTTTCCCTTTTTGACTAAAGTTTAAGAAATTGGAATTCTTGATGTGCCATGGAGGATGGAAAGGTTTCTATGTCTTTGAAGATAATTTATAGGTGAGTCCTCATCGATTTGAGGACAATATCCACAAGTTCCTATGTAATAGTCTCTTTTTTATGGTCTTGTATGGGAATAGTCCTAAATGTTGTATACTCTAAAGTTTTCGTTCATGTAAATATTTTAAAATTTTAATGTTTTTAATGGAAGTCTTCTACTTTCCTATTGTTTATGTAAGAGTTCTTTGTGTGTAAAGAAATTTTTAAATTTTTACTCATTTTAGAATATTTATTATGCAATGAATAATATGAGAGGCTTAGATGAGACTTCTTGAAATCTCATTTGCTATGTGACGATGCAAGGATGCTCTAACTTCTAGGGTGTACTTGTGGGTTATGATAGAGGTTGAATTTCTTTAGAGTCGATCTCTCACTTAACCATGTCTATGTAGATACGTATTCATAATTGTGAAGCGCACCACACTTATGATGAAGAATGTATAAAATGCTTAGTAAACTCTAACTTCTTTGGGAATCCGATATCGTGCCTCTAGACTCTTGACACTATGTACCTTTAGCATCTACACTTTTTATTGTGAATATAGGAAATGAATATTCTAAGGAACATGGAACAAAGACTTGAGGAAGAGATTGACAATGCGGGAGCTCCTCACTGAGGCAATCAAGTCCCTCATCTAGAAGAAGAAGTAAATGACAATCAATATATGGTCAATCCACTTCCTTTGATGAATGGTGACATAAGGGATTCTCTTATCCACATGGACCAATCCATTACTACTGAATCATTTGCAGTCACTACCCATGCTAAAGCCATGAAGGCCAAAGTTTATCGGGAGGGTGTACCCTGAGCAAACCAACATGTTTCTACCATGGCCTCCTATTTTAGGGATTTCACTAGGATTAATTCCCCCTACATTCTACGGGTCCAAGGTTGAAGAATACCCCAAGAGTTCATTGATTAAATCTACAAGATACTCTATGCTATGGGTTTGACTTCTAGTGAGAAGGCAGAGTTAGGCACTTACCAACACAAGGATGAGTCCCAAACTTGGTACGTCAAAATGGAGCAACAATACGACTTCGAGAGGTGGACCAATGACTTTGAAGGTGGTCAAAAAGTTTTTTTGATAGATTCTTTCCTAGGGAGAAGCAGGAAGCTAATGTGGTGGAGTTCATTAACCTTATTCAAGGAGGTATGAATGTAATGGAATAATCTTTCAAATTCACTAAATTGTCAAAGTATGCTCCTTCTTTTGTTTCTTATCTTAAGGATTAAATGAACCTCTTTGTGACGGGAGGTTGTATGAAATGCAAGAGGAATGTCATTCGTCTATCCTACATGTGAATATGAAATGTTCTCATCGTATGGTTCTTGCCCAACAAGTGGAAGGTACAAGGGACAATAGTAAGAGTAGAGATGCATAGAGGGCAAGGTCGTTCGATGGTTGATCTTCAAAGGGTAATCTTGATATGCAAAACTAGCCTAGGTTCAAGAAGAGGGTTTCCAACCAAGTTCCTTCATTGTTTCATAAGGATAGAATTATAGCGTGTCTAAGTCTTACTCTCAAAAGAGTAAAGGTACTATCTCACCAACCAAGAAGCTAACTTGTGGAATGTGTGGGAAGAAGCATTATGGTGATTTACTTAAGGGAACGGATAATTATATTCGTTGTTGTAAAAGATTGCACAATGTTTGAGAGTGGACAAATGTGAAGAGGCAAGACAAGAAAGAGCGGGTAATAAAGTGTTTTTTTAATGATGCTCGGAAGAAAAAAATTTTATGCTCTCCACTGTAGGGGTGAGAAAAAGACTTCCCCCGACGTGGTTACCACTATTTTTTAAGTCTTTTCCATTAATGTATATATTTTATTTTATCCCGGTGCAACCTTGTCCTTTGTTACACGTCTAGTAGCTAAAAAGTTTTACATTTTGCCCTATATCTTGAATGAACCTTTTATGGTGTCTATCCCGGTGGGTGAATCGGTGGTTTCAAAAAGAGTATATACAAATTATCCTACAATGTTTCCCAATAATGTTACTCATATTGAACTTGTAGAACTTGATATGTTTGATTTTGGTATCATACTGGGTATGGATTGGTTGCATGCTTGCTTTGCCTCTATAGATTGTAGAACAAGGGTGGTGAAGTTTTACTTTCCAAATGAGCCCGTTTTAGAGTGGAAGGGGGGAATTCTATTCCTAAAGGTTGTATCATTTCTTGTTTTAAAGATTGTATGATGATCCCTAAAGGGTGCTTATACCATATAGTAAGAGTCCAATATATAGACTCCGAAATTCCTCCCATTGAGTCGGTCCCCGTAGTAAGGGAATTTAGGAGGTCTTTCTTAATAATCTTCTTGGTATTCCTCCCTAATGGAAAATTAATTTTGGTATAGACTTGTTACCACATACAAATCCCATTTCAATTCCTCTTTATCGGAGGACTCCAGAAGAATTGAAAGAGTTGAAGTCTCAAATTAAAGATTTACTAGATAATTGTTGCATTATACCTAGTATATATCCATGGGGTGCTCCAATTTTTTTGTGAAGAATAAGGATGGGTCTCTTAGAATGTGCATTGATTATCGCCAACTCAATAAAGTCAATTTTAAGAACAAGTATCCTCTTCATCAGATTGTCGTCCTGTTTGGTCAACTTCAAGGGGCTAGCTACTTCTCTATGATTGACTTGAGATTGGAGTATCCCCACTTAGGGTGAGAGGTAAGGATATACCAAAAATGGCGTTTCAGACTAGATATGGCCGCTATGAGTTATTAGTAATATCATTGATTCTCACTAATGCCCCGACAAAATTTATGGATCTCATGAATAGGGTGTTTCGAAGTTACTTATATTTATTTGTCATTGTCTTCATTGTTGACATATTGGTATATTCGGAAAATGAGGGTGATCACATGGACTATTTGAGGGTGGTGCTGAATTTGCTTAAGGATAATCAATACTTGACAAGCATAGTAAATGTGAGTTTTGGTTAAGGTAAGTGGAGTTTCTTTGTCATGTCATCTCTAGTAAGGGAGTTGAGGTTGATCTAAGGAAAACTGAGGCGGTTAAAAATTGGCCTAGACCATTGACTCCAACCGACATTAGAAGTTTCTTAGGTCTAGCGGGTTAATATAGGAAGTTTGTTGATGATATTGTGTTCATTGCATGTCCCTTGAATACTTCGACAAGAAAGTGTAAGAAATTTGAGTGGTCAAAGGCATTTGAGAGAAGCTTCCTATTCTTGAAAGATAGGCTTACTTTTGCTCATGTGTTGACTTCACCATAGGGTACAAAGGTTTTCGTTGTGTATTGTGGTCACGACCCACAAGTACACTATAAAAGTTAGGGCATCCTTCTGTCGTCACACAACAAATAAGACTTCAAAAAGTCTCATGTAAGCTTCTCATATCATTCATTGCATAATAAACATACTAAAATAAGTAAGAATTTTAAACTTTCTTCATACACAAAAAACTCTTTCATAAACATTACACAAGCAGAAGACTTTTTTTTAAAAAATTCAATATTTACAACATCCACTTAAATTATGTAAAGTTTGGAGTCTAAAACACTTGGGACTAAGCCCATACCAGACAATAAAATAAAGACTATGATATTAGGGACATGTGGATATTGTCCTCGAATCGATGAAGACTCACCAATACTTCATCTTGAAGCCGTAGAAACCTATCCATCCTCCATGTCACATCAAGACTTCCAATTCATTACACATTAGTTAAAAAGGTAAAAGAAGAGTTTGGCACATTATATGTACTAAGTATGGAAGATATGAAAAAACCATGAAAAAAGGATATTTAGTAAATACCATTCTTTTCACGAATTACGATTAAAACATCATACTATAAGCATAAGAATAAATTTAATAACTTAGAAATACATAAGAAATCAATTAAGCAAAGAATCTAATTTTTAGAAACCTTATAAAAAATTCACTTCACTGTAGAGTGAACTCAATTCACTGTTACAGTGAAGTTCCTTCACTTCACGTTAAACATTCTTTAGCATGTAATTTTCTCACTCAAAGCTATCCTAAGAATAACTTAATTCAAACAAAGAGATACCTCCGATACACCCTCTCTAGATGTCCTTAACGACCCTCAAGATTACTTATAATGTGTCACATACACACATAAGATACATTAACATAAGAACATGAGATTCTCCTACAAAGGTGAATATAGTTTAACTTGAGTGAGTTGTGAAGCGACCTCCCATAGAATCCCTTACACACACAATTAAGAGATCCTATACACTACCAAATATAGAATCATTCTCACTTAACACATTATCATATAGGTTATATGACATTCTCCTTCCAAAGGCTATGAAAATACTTACTTAAGTCAATAAGGAAGATAACGTTCATGATTGACCTCTTCAAGATTACCTATGTAATCCATAAGACTATCTAACGGTTAGATAATGTCCACATAATTAACCAATTACCCTAACTAGAGACATTGTTAAGACTTACCTAGGTAAGATAAAACGTGACTATTCCTCTGCCCCCTTAACACCTTAACTAGACAACCCTTAATTACTCTAGATAAGTACTATTTTATTTTAACATACTTTCTTAATTTAAGTCATTACATTCATTAGTTCATTTAAGACTCATTCTCTACATAAAGGACATTGAAGTAATGATCTTGAACAAGACCTATGGACTCTCACTAACACTTTCAAAAGCCTATTGTAAAATGTCTACATAGCGTCCCATACCACCACCTAAACTTCATAGAACTTCTCTAATGCTAGTAAGTATTCCATATGATGAGAATAGGTAATAACCGACACAGACCATGGTAGCAGCTTATGGAATCCGGAATCCTAACCTACTCCAATGATGGTGTTGTACTTTCCGAGGTTAGAGCTAGGACACAATCCACGTAGGCACATAGTTAAGGAATATGAAGGGTATGCTTTGTAATTTAGTCTCATACTTAACTATAGCTACTCAACTTACCATACTTACTTGGTGCTAACCTTCGTTCTCATAGAGTAATTCATATTAAAGGTTCACATAAAAGGGTTCAATAACAAGTTCATAACACAATCACATTTACCCCACCAAAGAGGACCTCTTAAGGCTACCTTCCAATGGAGACAAGAAGCTCATGATGACTTTCCTAAGGTTTGATATGACGCCGTTCGATGAAATAAACTTTAAATCCATCATTCCTTTACTTGAAGGATACCAGTACGGCTTTCGACTTCAAAATACGTAACCTTACCACTTGGTTCAAGGTTTCACATTAAGGACTTTTTTATCATCATTTAAGGTCACATGTTATTCATACATACAAAACTAAGAGAATTTAGCATGTTAAGTCAAAAAATAATATTTATATTCATACAAAACTAAGAGAATTTAGCATGTTTACTCAAAAAAAATATATTTATATTCAAGTAAAGGACACAAGTTAATCAAGACAAGACACCACATACTTCACCATAACACATATTACTAGTCATTCTATAAAAACCTAGGAATAACCATTATCATCTTTAAGTCATCCTACACACTAAAATATCATTATCAATATAACTATTATAGACTCATACAACCAAGTAGGAAAAACCATGTATCAACCCTAATACTACTTATATAAGCACATTGTCATAGTCTACTGGATTTCCGAACATACATAAAAAGAATACATAATTTCACATTTCATCACAAATAGATATATATACTCATACTTCACATAAAACAACTGTACAAAACATAATAGTTCTTCAAGTAGTGCAAACAGTGACATGACCATCATATTGCACAATGTGACGCCGACAAGGCCACATCAATTAACATAGCACCGCCACCATAAGTGGACCATACAGATCAAAACATAATTAAAGTCTAATTAACATAAAATTAATTGAATTAGGCCAGTATACCCCCACTCCATCTTATCACTATGATTCCTAGGCTAAATCATCCAATTCGATGCCATAATGCACTTACCCATTGCCATGAACATCAATTCAATACATAAACCATAATATTCAATGAAATCTAAGTTAATTCAATATAGATTGATAAATCTAAAACCAATTAGATATCAATTGAATATATTTCATACATTGATGGTACGTGGTGTCACCCACGTCCTATCGATGAGGTCTCGTTGGTTGCACGTATAACCCCCCAACCTGTTGGAGAAGTTGCTCCATCGATGAGACCTATAGACGGGCACTTTCCTGGTATACTGTCCATCGTTTGTGTCGCCAATTGCCACTGCCTCGTAATTTGAACTTCAATATTAGGGTCCTCCTTTACGGACCGTTGTGGGTCCTACAGAGTCGTGCCCGGATTTCTACACCTCAAATATGTACATATATGAGTTTAGGACCTATCACCTGAGTTTAATCCAAAAATAACACATAAAATTTGACGAAAAATACATAAACACAAAAGGTCGTTTGAATGCAATCCTTTGAACGTCATGGATGTTCTTGGATATTTGACCTTCAAACATCATGAAACATGACACACTGCCTATATAAAATATAATAAATAAAATTAAGGACAATATAAGCTCATGAATCACACATAAAAAATACAACGCATGTAGGTCACTTAGTCGTTGAACTTCTTGGTCGTCCCTTGACGTTTGACTTCCAATGCATCTAAAACCTTAGACACTGCCTCAAACCCACATTATAAACAATTTAGAACCTTAGACCACTATGACAACCATGTTTGTCTCTATCTTCATCTATGTCATTTTCATTGTCTTACAATTGTGATGCATCTCAAGTGGGTTTAGGGTGTGTACTTATGCAACATGTTAAAGTAGTAGCCTATGCTTCTATTCAACTTAAGGTGCATGAGAGGAACTATCCAACTCATGATCTTTAGTTAGCGGTTGTGTTATTTTCCTTGAAAAGATGGAGGATTACTTGTTGGGTGTCCATGTTAATGTGTATACTTACCACAAGATTCTCTATAATGTGTTTACTCAAAATGAGTTGAATATACAAAAAGAAGGTGGTTGGAATTGTTAAAAGATTACGACATGAGTGTTCTTTATCACCCCGGAAAGGACAATGTTGTGTTTGATACTCTATGTCATATGACCATGGGTAGTGTGTCTCATGTAGATGAAGCCAAGAAAGACCTAGTGAAAGATTTTTATATGTTCGCTAGATTGGGTGTTAGATTTGAAGATTCCTTGAATGGTGGTTTTATGGTGAATTATGATTCTGAGTTATCTTTGGTGGTTGAAGTGAAGAACAATCAACTCCTTCACAAACCATTGATGGAGTTGAAGGAATCGGTTCTTGGTAAGATTAATGAGTCATTCTCCTTATGGGAGGGAATGTGTCTTTATGTATTAAGGAAAATTATGTGTTCCCAATGTAGATGGTTTGAGGAACCAGATTCTTGAGAGAGATCATGGGTCCCGTTACTCCATTCATCCGAGATAGAAAAAGATGTACCATGACCTTACGGAAGTGTTTTGGTTGGAAGGTTTGAAAAAGGACATAGTGGAATTTGTTGCAAGGTGTCCAAATTGCGAACAAGTACAATCCGAACATCAAAAGTCGTGTGACTTTTTTCAAGAAATCCAAGTCCATACTTGGTAATGAGAAGTCATATATATGAATTTTGTGGTAGGTTTCTGTCGGGCACAAAAGAAATATGAATCCATATGGGTGATTTTGGATAGGTTGACCAAATCCGCTCAGTTTATTCCTTTCAAGTCTAAATATTCTGCTGAGGATTATGCAAGGATCTTCATGTATGAGATGGTTTGTCGCCATGGTATTCTGTTATTTATCATATAGGTTAGCGCTGCACAATTCACATCTAGGTTCTGGATGTCCAAGAATGGGGATTTTCTTCATCATTCTCCATCAATTAATAAGGTATAGCATTCCTTTAACCTTTGGGATTCCTTTCTCGAAAGGGTTCCTCCAAATTGATTTAAAAAAGAAGAGTTTTAGATGTGTTTTCTTCTATTACGAAATTAATCTTTTGAATTAGCTTTGTGTATGATTTGTTTACATAATTATGATTATATTATGATGTATTATAGTTAAATCATGATAGGTCTTTATTAATTAACCTAGGTTGTGAAGTAGATCATGAATTCGACCTAAGTGCCTAATCCTAAGCTCTGAACTAGTGATAAATTAGTGTAGGGATTCATTTGACTTCCTTATTGTGTTTATTACCAATTTTGTTATGACATTGCACCCATTGTTGGGTTGAATTGGATGGTTTATGTTAAAACCTTGATGATGGCTTGTGATAGAGTTTGGGGCAAGTCTTGTGATCTTAATCCTTTACTTCAAATATACTTAGTTGTGTTTAGTGATGAAGTTATATTTACGTATACATTATTATAATATTGATTAGGTTTTATAATTAATGTTTAATTGGAATGTATTGAATCATGACTTGTGAGTTGTTGGTTAAGATGTAATTGTATAAGAGTGGTGATGACTTCCCAAAGTCCTTATCATAATGTAATTATGTAAATGTAATGACCTTAAATGTATGAATTGTAATGAAAGGAAATACTCAGAGTTCCTATTGATCTAAAATGATGACTATATAAGGGGTAGAACCTATGACCTAAACTAAGTTAAGATAATTAATAAAGGCTTAAAGACATTTCAAAAGTTACTCTAGCTTAGCTCCGAGCGAACAAGAGTTAGTAGTGTCCCTTCCCACCCAGGGAAGGTAGGATCATAAATGTACTCATGAGATTTGAGACTTTAATGCATGTAGCAAAAAGTGGGTCCCAACTACATATCATAGTTCTTGACTATCTTTCCCCTATAGGAATACTAACTAGTGGATCAACCTAGGTGCTATGTTCATGTTTTAGTACTATCTTGGTAAGTTGTCCACCTTCTTTCGGTATAGGGTTTCATAACACAAAAATCCATATTGTCTTATGTGGTCTATGTCGGTCAGTGCAAGATGTTACCAAATGTACAATGAAGTAATTAAGTGGACTCTAACTAGGACGACATGAGTGGTTTGACTTAGTCTGGGTAGGTTTATGGGAATCTTCCTATACATTTAAGTAGTTAGCCTTGAGGGAAGTCTTAGAAGGTTTTTGTAATATAATTATATTCTTATAAGTGAAAATGATATGTACATAATGATCGTACATGTTAATGACACAGTGTGATTATTGGTTTCACTTATGAACATGTAATTAGTCTCAATTGCTAAAGTATGATGATGTTTACTCTTAATGATATCATATGTGAAGTTGGGCATTGCTTATAGTTCTTGTTGAGTTACTTCATTGTGTGAGGTTATGGAGCCTTACATAGTCATTGCACTAGTGGACTTAATTGGGGTTCATGAGTAATGGTCTTGCTTTGGTTATAATGTTATGAACTCTAATACATGTTTGTTGATATTATAACCTTATGATATGGTTGTCTTGATTATGTGGTCAATTGTGTTTAAATGCATGTTTACTCGACTAGACTTCAATTTTGTCTAGTGATATCACGAACAGAGACCACACCCTAGAAGATATGACACTCTCGGAGTGCAACCGACATACTTTACCTCTCGGAGGTCTTGTACAATCCATTATCGTATCGTTCATAGCATATGAATAAAGAAAAGCAGTGCGGAATTAAAAAATTTCACAAACATTAAAATATCTCTAATAACATGTTTAATTAGAAATCATAGGAAATACTAAGTTTCAATCTCATAAAAACTTAGATACTAGAATACTTGGGACACGGCCCATACAATACTAATATAGAAAGTACTTTGTATATCACAATACTTCAAAGAAAGTAAAAGACATCTATATATGCCCTCGAGTCAATTGAGGATATACTTAAACTTTGCTTGAGTGACTCTAAAATCCAATCTCTCCTTCACCATACTTCTTACCTTTCACCTAAACCTTTAGAGATAATAAAATGTATGGAATTAGTACAATCATTTTTACTAAGTATGGCATTATGCTAAAATCATGAAGACAGACATTTATTAGAAATATGCATCTTTCCATCAAAAGTCATATCATAATCATAAGAATAAAATTTATCAACTTAGAAACACAAAAAAATAACTTAGACCATTTATCATATTTTTCAAGCAACATTATAGTGAGTTCAACTCACTGTTGATTTAATTTCTTCATTGTTACAGTGAAGTTGCTTACCTTAACCTAAGACACCTTCTAGCATATAATTCTCCCACTAAAAGCTATCTTAAGACAAAATTAAGAAACAAAAAGAGAGACCGCCCATACAACCTCTCTAGGCACACCTAAATGACCCTTAAGACCACATGGAATCAGATCAACGTGCACTTACAAGACATCAAACATATGAACATGATATCCTCCTACCAAAGGTGATTCTAAGTGTCATCTGAGTGGGTTTTGAAGCGACCGCCCATACAATCCATTATACACACATTAAGATATCACTCTAACTTAATACAAACAACACATAGATAATGTGACATTCTCCTTCCAAAGTCTATCAAAAGACATATATAACTAAATCAAGAAGATAATGTCCATGATTGACCTCTTCAAGACTACCTAAATAATCCTTACAACTTCCTAAGGCTTAGATCATGTCCAAATAATCAAAATATTCCCTAACTAGAGTCATTCTTAATACTTATCTATGTAAGATACAATGCGACCATTCCTATACCCCATTCACACCATAACTAGACAACCTTTAACTACTCTATATAAGTATTTATTTATTTAATATGCTTTCTTATCTTTAACTTGTTACATTCATTAGTTCATTTAACACTCATTCATCATAGAACGACATTCAAGTAATGGTCTTTGACAATACCTAGGGACTCTAACTAACACCTTCAAAACCTATTGTGCAATGTCTAGATGGCGTCTTATACCACCATATAAACTTCATAGAACTTCTCTAATGCTATTAGGTCTCCCATACGATAAGAATAGGATATAACACAAATAGACCGTGATAGCTAGACATGGAATTCAGTGTTCTAACATACTTTGATGAGAGTGTACTAGTTGCCAATGGTAAAACTTTGATAGATCCCATGTAGGAACATGATTAAGGAATATGAAGGGTGTTCTTTGTACTCTTGGTCATACATTAACTAGAGCGACTTCACTTATCATACGCACTCAGTGCTAGCCATTGTTTGCACAGAGAATATTTCCATTAAAGGTTCATATAAAGGGGTTCCATATTTAGTTCATTACCCAATCACATTCACCCTACCAAAGAGGTACACTAGGGATACCTTACAAAAGAAGACAAGAAGCTCATAATGAATTTCATAAGGTTTTATATGATGTCGTTCTAGCTAACGAACCTTAAGTCTAGCATCCTTTACATGAAGGATACCACTACGACTTTGGACTTAGATATTCGTAACCTTACCACTAGATTCCAGGTTTCACATAGAGACCCTCTTAACATCATTTAAGGTCAAATTTTATTCATACATACGAGATTAAGAGGTATTGTCATCCTAAGTTAAGACGTCTCGTATACACATTCATGCATGAATAAATTAAGGGACACAAGTCAACCAAGAAAAGACAGAACATACTTCGCGTTATGACATATTACATGTCAGTCTAGAAGCACATTGAAATAACCATTATCATCTATAAGTCATCCTATACAGTACCATATAGTCATAAATATGAACATTATAGACCATATAGTCATGTAGGAATAACCGT
Organism: Solanum peruvianum; assembly: GCA_027705065.1. Lineage (NCBI taxonomy): Eukaryota > Viridiplantae > Streptophyta > Magnoliopsida > Solanales > Solanaceae > Solanum > Solanum peruvianum. Next base: position 34,372 of record JAKWJD010001725.1, on the reverse strand, counting down.
GTATCAACCCTAAGACTTTACACACAAAGCCATAGTCTTAGTCTAACATGATCATCTAATTTGCTTCAATAAAAGAACACATATACTTTAACATTAATTATGATGTAGATAGATATTATCAAAAATTCCATAATCAACTACACAAATCATCATATTACTTCAACTACCGACGATAAGGCCATGATCATCATATTACATAAAGTAACGCCGACAGGACCACATATATTACGAGTAAAGCACATAACACCTCCACCATAAGTGGAAAATACCAATCACAACATAATTGAAGTCTAAGTAACATTCAATAAAAGTAACTAGGGAAGCGTACCACCACTCCATCCTTAACACTTCAATCAAATGCTAGACCATCCAAATCAATACCATAAGGCCCTTACCCATGGCCATGAGCATAAATTCAATATAAAAACTATCATACTAAATGAAACTAAGTTAATTCAATATAAATTCATCAATATAATAAAACCTAGATATAAATTGAATACAATAATTACATCAATCAATATCCCATAGAAAACTATACTAAAATTCATAAGCATTAGATCAAAATATTACTTAACTCATAAAGTAGTCAAAAACTAGGGTTGATCAATTATATGGGTTCATAGGTTAATTGAGTTAAAATCATCTAATTAAAAACAACTAAATCAATATTCAATTCTTAATATCCTTTAATGCAAGAACCCATGGATATATCCTGATATTGGACAAATCATCTTTGAAAACATTAGAAAACATCTTCAAATGTTTGGTCACGTGATGATTAGATTTTCAAGGATTGAAATCTCACATCAATGAATCTAATTATTCAATTTAATGAATAATCTCAACTCATTTCTTCAATCGAAGCCCTTTCTTGAGTTTTGGCTCCAATGTAGTTATAGGAAACTTCTATTGGATTTTTGATTTTAATGTTCAAGAATTAAATCTTGTAAGTGTTAAAGGATTATTAACCTATTTAAAATGCCCAAAAGACTCTTTAGGAACCTTACTTTCTCTGAATTTGGACACTGGTTGAAGTAAGAACATCACCCCTAAAATTATAATGAAGCTGCGCAGAAACAGACCCATCGACGGATGGACTATCAATGGCCCGTTCCTTGACCAACGGGCCATCCTGCAGGTCCATGGACTGGGACTGAGGCTGGTATTTGGTCTTTCTTCCCCAAGCCTAAGTTTTCATAGAATATTCCTCACCCAAGGGGTGTGGACTGAACCACTAGGCGTCGATTGCCATCCGTAGGTGGCTGTCTTGGGCAATCATGGCGACTAACATGGGTCCTTCCTCAAAGACCCATAGATTGTCCTTGGGGATATTTTCCTGGATATATCAAACCAAACATGCTCTTATGCAAGTGTATGACCTCTTACATGAATTTCATCAAAAATGAATACATAAAACTCGATGGAACATGCATAGCCACACACGGTTGTTCCAAGGCAAACCTTTGGAAGGTCGTGGACGTTCTTGGATGTTTGACCTCAAAGTTTAATGAAACTTGAAAAACGTCTATATACACCATAATAACTAATTTAATGACCTTAAAACCTCATTTATCACATATAAACACATAAAAAACACATGAGGCACGTAAGTGACTTAGTTGTTGAACGTCTTAGTCATCCGTTGACGTTTAACTTTCATATCACCTAAACTCTTATATACTGCCTCAATAAAATATTATAGATCTTTTTAGAACCTTAAACTATCATTAAAAACATGTTATTATCTATCTTGACCTATGTCATTTTTGGGATCTTACAAGTGATGTACATGGTCTTGATTTAATGAAATGTGTTATTGACTTGTAGTTGTTCTTGAATGTGTATCATACTTGTCTAAGTAAATTAGCATTTTTTAATGAAATGTTCTTTTGAGAGTGATATCTATGGTGTATGTGCATATCAATTCCATACTTAGGTCAAGTAATGTGCTAACCCTATATATCCCTCTTTCCCAAACATTTTAGGTTGCCATCGTTGAAGGCTTCGTGACGACTTTTAAGGATGACTTGGACAATACTTTCCCAATTTAGGTTGGTCCTCACCACTTCGTGGAAAATGACACTTGTAGCAATGGATTTTGATTAGTCTTAAAAACACTTTGCTCATTCTCTTTCATTTCAGTAATATGATTGAAAAGGCTATATGTGGCTTTGTTGGTATTCATGTATAAGCTATGCCCAGTTGCTATACTCTTGTTTAGATTGGTTAATATAAAACATCCATTTTAAGTCTATGTAATATATTTTATATATATAATACCCCATAGTGGTAGAAGACTTTGCATTCTTTATATAAGAAGGGTCTATGCGAAAGGAATAAATAAACCTCATGAAATAGTGTATATGAGATCTTTGAAATAATACACGTTTTTAACCTATGATATGTGATGACGAATGATAAGAGGATAGTCTTAGTCCTCTTCAAGGGCAACGATGCCGGTGGCGTCTAAGGAGTACTTCTCGGATGTGACAGGTCATGACAAACTTAAATCACATCATCACTTTAATAAAATCTTAGGATTGATGTCTCATTTAACCACATTTACATAAAGTCTTGTTCATGAGTGTGAAGCGCACCACACTTATGAATGAGAGGCTATCTGACGCTTAGGAATTCTCTTTGTTGGTAATCCTGAATGTTGTGCCTTGAAGAGTTGAAACTTTATGTGTCCTTTTTCTTCTAATCTTGTTCTTGTGGATATAGGATATCTACACGATTTGCAGCCGCAAGAAGAGTTGAGAAATATTTGGCTAATGTAGGAGTTTCTCCCAAGGCAACCAAGTCCATCCACAAGACACCCAAGTGCGTCCTCAAGAAAAAACTTCGGTCATTCCTCCAACTATGGCTGACGGAGAGATAAGGTCAGCATTTTTTATTTTGGCTCAAGATATGACTCTGCAAGCACGAGCGGTATCCACTCAAGCTCAACCATGGTGGCTCAAGAAAATAGAGAGATTGGACCCCGTACACAAAAAATTGCTTGTAGCACGATTTCCCCCTTGAGGGACTTCATAAGGATTAACCTTTCTATGTTTTTTGGGTCGAAAGTGAATGAAGATCCCCCAAAACTTCGTTGAAGAGGTCTACAAGATTTTTTATGCTATGGAGTTTACTTCGAAGGAAAAGGCAGAACTAGATTCCTATCAACTCAAGGATATAGCTCAAACACGGTACACCCTATGGAGAGACAATAGGGCCTTTATAGCAGGTCCTATCAATTGGGAGGTGTTTAGAAGGGATTTTCTTGATCTCTTCTTTCCTAGGGAATAAAGGAGGACAAAGTGAAAGAATTCATCAACCTTCGTCAAAGAGGTATGAGTGTGAAAGAATACTCCTTGAAGTTCACCAAATTGTCTAAGTATGCTCCTGCCTTGGTGTTTAATCGAAGGTATGAGATGAGTCGTTTTGTGACGGCAATGTCCGAGGATTTTGTTAAAGAGTGTCATTCGGCAATGCTCTATGAAAATATCGATTTTATAGGTTCATGGTTCATGCTCAACAAGTTGAGGATATTTGACTCAATAGGAAGAATAGGGAGTAAAAGAGGGCCAAGGCTTATGAGGGGGGTACTTTAAAGGTATACTTGAGATTCAAGACAAGACTATGTTCAAAAATAGGGTTTCTAACAAAGTTACTTCAAACATTCCTAAGGCAAACAAAGATAATGTGCCTAATCCTAAGTCCCAAATGGTAAGGAGTGGAAATTCACCAAGTGATAATCCAACTTTTTCCAAGTGTAGTAAGAAGCATTGAGGAGAGTATGTATTCGCGACGGGAGATTACTCTGGTTGTGGAAAAGAGGGCCACGAAGCTACGGATTTCTGTAATGTGTGGAGTCTAGAGAATAGAAGTGGTCAATCTCAATCAAGTGTTCCTATTTCCGAAGTTCCAAAGAGGAAACACTTTTATGCTCACCACTATAGGGTTGAACAAAAAGAGTCCCCTGATGTGGTCACCGGTATGTTACAAGTCTTCTCTATAAATGTTTATGTTTTACATGATTCTGGTCCAACATTGTCATTCATAACTCCTATAGTAGCTAAAAAGTTTGATGTTCTACCTGATATTTTAAGTGAATGTTATAACCCTGGTGGGTGACTATGTTGTGGCTTGAAGAATCTTTACCAATTGTCCTATATCCTTGCCCAATAGAGTTACTTGTGTGGATGGTAAGAAAATGATATGGTCGATTATGATGTTATTTCGGGAATGGATTGGTTTCATGCTTAGTTTGTTTCCATTGATTGTCGAAAAAAATTTGTTAAGTTAATTTTTCATAATAAACCCGTCTTAGAGTTGAAGGGGGGTAACTCAATTCGTAGAGGTCGAATAATTTATTGTCTAAATTCATGTAAAATGAAATCTAAAGGGTGTATTTACCATATCGTATGAGTCAAAGATCTTGAGTCCGTCATCCCCCTTATTTAGTCGATCCCCGTACTAAAGGACTTTCTATAAGTCTTTCGGGATAACTTGCCCAGAATTTCTTGATTTTTGTAATAACTTATAATCGCAAGGCTCCGATGGAATTGAAAGAGTTAATGTTTCAACTGAAGGAATTTTTAGATATGGGTTTCATTCAACCTAGTATTTTACCATGGGGAGATCTGGTGTTTCTTATTATTAATAAGGATAAGTCCCTAAGGGTGTGTATTGATTATTGGTAACTCAATAAAGTCACCATTAAGAACAGGTATCCTCTTGCTCGGATAGACAACTTGTTTGATCAATTCCATGGGGCTAGCTACTTTTCTAAGATTGACTTGAGATCAGGGTATCACCTACTTAGGGTAAGAGGTGAGGATGTACCTAAAACATCATAGCAAACTAGATATAGGCACAATGAGTTCTTAGTGATGTAGTTTGGTGTACAAAAATGCCATGGAGGCTTTTATGGACCTAATATATAGGGTGTTCAAAAATTTCCTAACCTTTATGATTGTCTATAATGACGATATCTTAGTGTAATCGAAAAATAAGAGTGATCATATGTGTCATTTGAGAGTTGTATTATAAGTCCATATGGAAAAACAAGTTTTTTACAACTATAGAAAGCGTGAGTTTTGTTTGAGATAGGTGGCATTTCATGGTCATAAAATCTAATGTGAGGGTAGAGAGGTTGATCCAAAGAAAACCCAGGCAATTTAGATTGGCCTAGACTATTTACTTCAACCGACATTAGAGGTTTCTTGGGTTTAGCCGTGTACCATAGGAGGTTTCTAGATGGATTTGCTTCCATTGATTCTTCTTTGAACACCTTGACCCAAAAGTGTGTGAAATTTGAGTGGTCGAAGGCATGTGAAAGAAGTTCCCAAATTTTGAAAAATAGGCTTACCTCAACTCTAGTGTTGACTCTACCTAAGGGTACCAAGGGTTTTTTTGTATATTTTGATGCATACTAAGTGCGTTTATGTGTGTTCTTATGCAACATGGGAAGGTAATAGCCTATGCCTCTAAACAACTAAAGGTGCATTAGAAGAAATATCCAATTTATGTTCTTAAATTGGCGGTCGTAATGCTTTCTTTACAAATATTGAGACATTACTTTGATGTTGTTAATGTAGATGTTACTGACTATAAGATTCTTCAATATGATTTTATCCAAAATGAGTTGAATCTATATCAAAGAATATGGTTTGAATTGTTGAATATTATGACATGAGTGTTCTCTACCACCCTAGCAAGGACAATGTGGCAGCGTATGCGTTGAGTCGTATGTCCATGTGTTGTAAATCTTATGTAGAAGAAAGAAAGAAAGCCCTGGTGAAAAATATTCCTAGGTTTGCTTGATTGGGTGTTCTATTGGTAGATTTTCGAAATGGTATCGGATGTCGATGGTTTGAGGAATAGGCTGTTAGAGGATGATCATGGGACCCGATATTCCATTCATCCGGGTTCCATATACATGTATCGTGACCTTGGGGAGGTATATATGTGGGATGTCCTTAAGAGGGACATAGTGGAGTTACTAGCTAGGTGTCCAAATCGTCAACAAGTGAAAGTAGAGCATCTAAAGCTTGATGGTCAAATTCAAGAAGGATGTTCCTACTTGGAAGTGGGATGAACTTAATATGGACTTTGTTGTTGGTTTGCCTCTAACCTGGAGATAAAATGACACAATTTGAATTATAGTGGTGAATTTAAAAAATACGATACTTTATTCACCCTAAGTCTACTTATATTGTTGAGGATTATTTAAGGATCTACATTGATGATATTGTTAGTCTTCGTGGGATCCCTTTGTCCATTATATCAGATAGAGGTGCTCAATTTACTTCGTGTTTTTGGAGGTCTTTTCAAAAAGGGTAGGGTACTAGAGTGAAGCTTAGCACCGCTTTTAGTCCCCAAACAAATCTTCAAGTAGACCGTACTATTTAAACCCTAGATGATATGCTAAGGGCATAGGTGATAGACTTCAAAGGTAATTGGGACAATAACTTGCCATTGATTGAGTTCTCCTATAATAATAGGTACCATTTAAGTATTTCCGTGTCTCCATTTGAAGCACTTTATGGCAATAGATGTAGGTCTCTAGTTGGGTGGTTTGAGGTTGGTGAGTCTTCACTCCTTTTCCCATATTATCTATGAAGCTTTTGAGAAGGTTCTTGTAATAAGGAATATTCAAAACAGCCTATAGTCGACAAAACTCCTACGCCAACAATAGAAAAAAGGATCTTGAATTTGAAATAGAAGATATGGTGTATTTGAAGATCTCACCTATTAAAGGTGTCATGAAACTCGCAAAAATGGAGAGTTAATTACCCGATATGTTGGTCCGTATGAGGTTTTGTAAAGGGTTGGAAAGGTTGCATATGACATGAGACTACCCTGTGAAATAACTTCGGTTCATCTAGTGTTTCATTTTGCCATGATTAAGAAGTGCATTTTGATTCCGTATCCATTTTTAATATTGAAGGGTTAGGTGTGGATAAGAGATTTTCCGAAGAGGATTCAGTGTAGATACTTGATATACCGTGGTTTCACGGTATTATTAATACTTTTTCCTAAGGTTTAGTGTGTCCAAAAGCCTTTTTGTGCTAATTTTTAAGTAAGTTTCTGTTAATTTGCAGGAAATCTGTCTAAAAGTGGAATGCGGATGTTTTTGAGTGAGAAATATAGAAAAGTACCACCTACGGAGCTTGTGACGGTTCGTCGTGCCCGTGACTGTCCGTAGGTGGCATCTTAGTGCAGCTGCTGAAGGAAGAAGGGGAAGTCTGACAAAGTGTTGGGTTTCGGAGTGCGTGACAGACCGTCGTACCCATGACGTCCCGTCCTGCTGGTTCGTCATGAAGTTCTGAGAAGTAGTCCCAATACCGAAATTCCAAGAGTTTAAGTGTTTTGGAATAGAGACCCTCGACGGACTGTTGTGCCTGTAACGATCCGTTATACCTGCCATCGAGGGTAATGGAGAGAGAAACAGAAGAAATTGCACAAGTATAGGATGACGGAGTCCATTACGGTCCGCCGTGACCACGATGATCCGTCGCGAGGTCTGTCGACCCAACCGCATTTTGACAGATTTCAAGCTAATAGAGTCCTTATTTAATTAGGTTTTTATTTTTTATAAATTTTCGAAAAACATCTTTTTTTGAGGTTAAACCCTTGATCGTTGTTAGACCCTTGTTCATTGTTAGACTCTTGAATGTTTTTAGACCATTTGTGAGACTCTTGGATATTTTAAGACTCTTGTAATTGATTGTTGGTGACTTTTGTTGATTAATCAAGCGATCTTTTGGATTTTACTCTTTCTCATTGAAGTAAGTACATGAACTCTTATATCATATATTTGAATATTGTGATCATGACTATGGGTAACTAAACTCCATAACTACCGTTGTGGGAACTATAGGCAAATATTTGGTAAAAACTAACTAAAATAACAATTCTAGAATATTATCTTGCATGTATTGATAATTCTTTCGCTTAGAAGTCTTTTTAAAGGATCGACAACGTTAGAACTCGCCTTAACCAAGGAGGTAGCTAATAGGAACAGAATTATCAACATAGATTTAGTGTATACTATCTAATAGTCTAGTATTGATTGGTACGAGGTAATAGCTTAGTCAAATATTGAATATGATGCTTTATATGAGGTAAAGGTAAGGGTTAGTATAGCAACACACATAGCCGGACCTAGGTGCGGAGTGAAATTTGCTAGATGCCGAACCAAGGATTAAGAAATACATAACTTATCACTTTTCATGCAAGATACTAGGAAAGAAATGTTATAGTTAGAATTATCAAGTTATGAACTTGTGAGGAACACGTTAACCTTAGTTACTTTTATTAATCGATTAAACTCCAACATTCAAAGCAGTTAAGTGTCTCTTTTAATTTTGCAAGTTATTTTCATTTATAAAAAAATAGAAAACCCCCCTTTTATCATTTTTGCTTTCCAAGGAAGTAATTGATTGAACAATAGTAATAATAGATTGAAGTTAAATCTATTCTATTTACCTCGTGGCAACGATCCCATCCTCACTAGTTGGGTTATTTACTTGACACGACCGCTTTACTTTTTATTTGAGAAGTATGTTTGAGCGTATCAAATTTTGGCGCCGCTGCCGGAGAAAGTAGCTTTTAGATTAACTTAATGTTATTACTATAGTTTAGATGATATTTTCTTCATTTTACTTTGATTTATTGTTTTGGTTTCTTGCAGAACCATCTTCCTTGTATGCCAAACACACAAACAGGAAGAGAACCCTTGTTTCAATACGATCGTACACTACATAACATGAATCGAAACTTGGGAATTAATGATGATGATCCAAACTAGAACATCCCAGCTCCGGTTGATGTTCATGGTCAGTTGTTACCCGATGCTCAGGGTGAACACAAAAAGAGGGGACAAAATCCCGCTCTACAGCCCCAAGAATACTAAAGAGGCTTTGAGAATATAGCAGACTCCGATGGGCCACTTTTATTGTCCCCTCTACCACCAGGCCACACTTTTGTGGTAACTAGTAGCCTAATGCAAATGTTCATTGCCAGAGGTTTGTTTTCGGGGCTACCTTGTGAGGATCCATATGCCCATATATTTAAGGTAAGAGAACTGTGTAAAAGTTGTGTAGGGAGGCCTGACATGGACTTCGATGTAATAGGGCTAAGAGTGTTTCCTCTCTCATTGACGGGAGAGGCTGCTATATGGTTCACTGAGCTACCTTAAAACTCAATTTTCACTTGGAACCAACTAAGGGACGTTTTCTTAGCTCTCTACTACCTGGTGTCAAAGAAACTAAACCACAAAGATAGAGTGAACAACTTTGTGGCACTACCAGGAGAGTCAGTTAGTAGTTCTTGGGATAGATTCACCTCGTTTTTGAGTAGAGTCCCATATCATCGTATAGATGATCAATAACTGAAGGAATATTTCTATCGGGGACAGGATGATAATAATAAAGCGGTGTTGGAAACTATAGTATGTGGATCTTATGGAGAGAGTCGTTATGCTTAGATTGCGGAAAAATTAGAGAAAATCTCCCGGAATAATAAAGATTGGAGTAATATGAAGTCAGATACCGGGAGAAATACATTTGCAGTGAAGTCCACTCACAACCCAGCCACAGATGAGATCCGTGAAGAGATGGCACAAATGAGAACTGAGCTTGTGTTGGTATTAAAACATATTACTAGGGTGCAGAAAACATAAATGCATTTAACTACTTGTCTAAACCACCACCACCTATTAATAAATGCTATTATGCGGAGGATTGGTAAGCAGTAAATGAGAAAACAGGGGTTTTCTGACCGAGTGCCCAAGACTCAAATAAGGATAATTGGCGTCAAGGTCAAGGGAATGAAGGTTGGATCTATGGTAACTATAACCGTGAGGGACATTATGTCCGATATGGAAACTACAACCGCGACATAACTTAAACAGGGGTAACTACGGTAAGAGAAATTATAAGAATGGTGCCTATGTCCCTCCTCAAAATTGTGATGTTACACCTAGGGATGGTGGAGATAGTATGGCGCGAGTTGAGGATATGTTGAACAAAATGATGAGAAGGTTCCATGATAGTGATGAGCACATTAAAGATTTAAGGAGTCATTTAGCGGGTATTGGGTTAAAATTTGATACACATGCAATATCGATTAAGAAGATCGAGTTGCAAATGGCCCAATTACGTGGGACGGTGAACACACGGCAACCAGGCACTCTTCTTAGCACCACTGTCCTAAATTTGAAAATGATGCACAATGTATGGCAATCACTATTCGTGGTGGTAAGCAAATTATTGATGCACCAATGCTGTCTAATGAGGAAAGGGTGAGAAAGGATAATAATAAGGTGGTAGAAGGTAGTGGTGAAACAAAAGATAGCACTGGAAAAGATGCAGAAGTCCCTATAAAGGTAGTTCCCATGCCTAGACCAACCCCCTTTCCTGAGAGATTAGTGAAAAATACTGAGGATGGTAAATATCGGCGTTTTATAACAATGTTAATGCAGCTTTCTATAATGTCCTTTTGGTAGAAGCTCTAGAACAAATGCCAAGTTATGCCAAGTTTATAAAAGATCTGGTTAAAAAGGAAAGATCGGTCATTTTCGAGGATGATGATAGAATGCAGCATTGTAGCGCTATTCCTACAAGATCTCTCGCACAAAAGAAAGAAGATCCGGGTGCATTCACTATTGCTTGTACAGTCGGGTCATTACATTTTGCGAAAGTGATCTGGGGGCAAGCACACATCTCTTGCCCGTATCGATTTTCAAGAAGTTGGGTTTAGGTGGCCCAAAGCCTACTGCAATGCGTCTACTAATGGCTAATCGAACAGTGAAAAAGGCCTATGTGGATACTCCACTATGTGCTAGTAAATGTGGAGTCGTTCATAAAACCGGCAGATTTTGTTATTCTTGATTGTGAAGTTTATTTTGAAGTGCCTATTATTTTTTGGACGCCATTCCTTGATACGGGTAGAGCCTTAGTAGATATGGAAAAGGGGCAGATGAAATTCCGGTTGAACAATGAAGAAGTGACCTTCAACATTTGTAGATCCATGAGGCAGAGTGGTGAGCTCCAATCTATATCTTGTATATCCCACAAAGAAAAGATGAAGAAGGATAATGACCTAAAAAGTAAAAAAGGAGAGTTTATGTTTGGAGATTTTGTGCTTTTAGACAGTTCAAGGTTACATTGGATGCCTGGCAAGATCAATTCCAAACGGATTGGACCTTACTTGACTACCCAAGTATTCCCTCATGGTGCAGTTGAGTTAAAAACCAAGGAGGTAGTGCGGTTTAAGGTGAAAAGTTAATGAATAGAACTCTATTTTTGGCATACTGCATCGGTTAATGAAGTGATAGAGGCATACCATCTTGATGAAGGCTGAGTAATAAAGTGTCCTCAGTCGTGGCGCGACGTTAAATCAGGCGCTTGTTGGGAGGAAACCCAATACTTATATTTTTTTTTCTTTTTTGTAGTTGTTGCATTTTCTATTAATGGGTTTTAAATTTGCAGGCACATCACCAGGAAATTTTGCACAAAATCACTCTGCAGCAGTCACTGACGGATACATCGACGGACCGTTGTGCCTGCGATAGACCATCATATGAATTCATCATGCCAGGTACCTCTTTCTGTTATAATCAAACTAGGGCACACGCGACAGAAGTAATGACGTACCGTCACAACTGAGATGGACCGTCGTGGGGGAATCCTCGCGTCATTAATGAAAGCGTACCCGATCCGACCCGGCTGGGTTTTATTTAAAAAGTTCAACAATTAAAACTCCCACCCCTTCATTTCACTCCATTTCTTCACTCTTTCTCCCCTTTCCCTCCCTTTTCAACTTCCAAAGATCATAACCCCTCTCCCTTACAACCGATCATTTTCCCCAAATTCTACAAATTCCTAAAATTCATCATCTACTAGTCGGAGCTCCTGTTGTGGGTCTCTACTTGATCACCAAGTACCTTTATCTTTTGTTTTTATAAAATTCTCAGGTATGTGTCTCTAATTTCTACTCATTTATATTGCATTTTAGTGTATCAATTAGTATTAGCCTAGTTATTCTTGATAGGTTCATTCTGTAATAAAATTCTTTCTGACCTAGGTTTAAAATTCTCAAAATTGTCGTGTTAAAACTCTAGAAATAGGTGCTTTAGCATTGCTACTTTACTAGGTATTTGGGTTAGAAAAATGTATGTTAAAACACTACCAATTCGATTTGGGTCATAGGGGATGAATGGGGCTTCCCCAGTTTTGTCACTGAGTTAGAGAACGAGAACCCGATGACGGACTATCATTGGGTCCATTCCAACAGCCCTAACAACCCACTATCCAATTTTCTACAAGTGTCCCCCAACAGCAACGTGCGACAGACCGTCGTTTCCACGACGGTCCGTCCTGCACAACCTTTCTGGTTGTCAGAGATCCTATTCCTAAGGGTCTCTCACTTTTTCTAAGTGTCCTCTAACAAGCACATGCGATGGACCGTCATTCCCACGACGGTTCTTCCTGCACAATGGTTCTGGTTGTCAGAGACCCTATTCATAATGGTCTCTCACTTTTTCCAAGTGTCCTCCAACGGACATCTACGACGGACCGTCATACTTACGATGGTCCGTCCTGCATAACCGTTATGACGGTCAAAGACCCCTTTTTTAAGGGTCTCCTTACTTTTTCTAAGTGTCCTCTTAAGGACAACTATGACGGACCATAGTACCCTAAACTGTCCGTCTTGTATGAATGTTATGTTGGTCAGAAACCCCTCTACTAAGGGTCTCTATATTTTTGTAAGTGTACTCTGACAGACACCTACAACGGACCGTCGTATCTATGACGATCTGTCCTGCATATACCGTCATACTTGTCATAGACTCTCTTTCATGGTTATCCACATAAACAAAGTCTAAATAATACACGAAGGACCCTATGACGGTCCGTCATTCTCACGACGAGCTGTCACTTTGCCCGTCGTGTTTCGATGTGACTATACAAATGTCATTACATCTTAAATCTTTTATTTATTTTGTGTGGTTTTGCTAGTATTTTTTGCTCCTTTCAATACTAATATTGAATCTTTACAGGTAATATATATTATGGCACTAAAACAAGATCGATTTTACGCATGCGCGCGATTAAAGTCTGTCACCCCCGTCTTCCCGCCTGGTCATTGGCTCTGATGATGAGCGTGACCCCGATTACATGCCCCCGAGAACTTCCACCCCATCCCGAACTGCATGTGCTGCCAGAGCCACACCCAACAAGGTGGCGTCTTGCGTAGTCACTGCCTCTCAGTCTGATGAGGAGCGCACACTTACCGGCACACCTTCTAGGTCAGCTACTAATGAAGAAGGAGCGTCTGGCTCCTTAGGCGGTCATGCACGAGAGGGCTTTTAAGGTCACAACTATTTACCCTTTCTCATGCATGAGAGTTTCTCTATACAGGTCTGCAGGTGTGCCTATATGGCACGTTGATCAGCTCAAGACCCCACTGGGCACTGTTGATATAGTCCTCATTAGAAATGAGGCCAATGAGTTTGCTCCACGCAGAGGGCCCCGTCACAAATTGCCTCCACTTTGTTATAATCTTGTTTATACGGTAGCATAGGCCCGCACGGCTACGCTAGAGGCTTTCACTTATACTACCCCGGTCGAATCTATCCCGGGTTGTAGCACTGCCCCGAGCTCCTCTAGCTAAGCACCTTTACCCGCTAGGGTCCAGAAATAAAAAGCACAAATTGCTACACTTTTTTATCATATACAACCTTAAATTCAGAGGTCCATTGATAAGGCAAAAGATCTCTTGGAGCGGAGAATTGACCAGCACACAGAGCGGAAGATCGCTGAGGTTCTTTAGTGCTTGTACACTTTTGACTTGCGGGTGCTAGCCCGTCAAGCCCCTCCGATGCATGTGTCGACCAATCAGGCTGCGGTCGACATTCTTCGCGCAGATATTTATATGATCTTACAGGCTAGGGTGCCTGAGTTTGAGGCCCCTTCTGTAGAGCCTGCTGAAGACATAGTGATGGCGGCCCTATTCGCCACATAAGAGATTCCCCCACTTCCCCTTGAGAGCATGCCAAGAGGCTCAAGGGTCGAGAGGAGGATGAGGTGCGGACACGAAAGAAGGAGCGCCGTGAGATGGAGGCTGCGAGGAGAGACTCGCTTGTCAATGAGGAGTGGCGTCGGTCGAGAGCAATAGAGTTAGCTGTTGGGGCGTCTATCTCTAGAAATGTGGAGATAGCGTGAGGCACTTCTGATAGTGCTATTGATGCTGAGGACATAACAGAGGGTGTCCAGATTACTGAGGTAGTGGGTTCCGGTAAAATGGACCTACCATCTTGCTGATCGTCAGTGCTTTGCGCCCTAGGTTTGCTTCACCTACCACTCTTGTATTTCAATCTTTTTTTAATGCATTGGGGTCAATTGCATGTCTTTTTGTTAAGGGTGGGGTAAATTGAAAGTGAGTGCTAAGGTGAAGTCTGAGTATCCCAATTCACTATACTCTTTTGTGGTTTTCTTGCCTGTGTTCTTTTTCCCCAAGAGACTGATTACTTTTTCTGTTGAACCGGCATGTCTATATTTTGTGTACATTGTTTATTTCTGAAGCATGATGGCTAAAATGATATCGTGATAAAATGGAAAATGATGCATGACTAGGAATACTATTTGATAGATGTGTGGCTCTAAACATGACATAGAGGTACACCACTGCATGACCCTAAGTCTAAAAGTCAAACTAGGTGTCTGATAATCTGGTAGAGTAATGAGATATGAAGTGAGTGTGAGGTAGATTTCGATAGTCCACTATTTGTACTGAGCTAGAACTTGCCTGGTTAGTCTTGCTAAAAGTATTATTGTAATGACCTGTTTAGTCGTTTTGAGCAACAGATTTTATTTCTTGAAAAACTGGCTAGGACGACGGATGTAACGACGGACCGTCGTGGTCACGACGGCCCGTCAAGGAGGTTTCGTTCCATGACACTTAGAATTCTGAAATGGGATACAGAAAATCGACTCTTTGTAAATTGTGACGGACTTGCAGGACGTGCCGTCATATCCACGACGAACCGTCGTGAGTTCCCGTTGCAAAACACTTCAACTTTTGAGAATTTGGTATAAGAAACGAGTTTAGCTCAGTACAACAGCTTCAACAGCTCACCTAGATTTTGGGAGGCTGCGACGACCTGCGTGACGGACCGTCGCAGGCACGACGGGCCGTCACAGGTTGCGCAAATCCCAGGCAGAATGGGATTTCTTCACACGTTTTAAGGGACGTTTTGGACTATTCTTTCCTTAATTATAAAGATTGAGGGTTTATATTAATAACTCAAATCCTTCAGGGATAAAAGAGGTAACTTTGGGTTAATTAGTGGGGTTTTATTGTCCTCTTTTACACTTAATTATATGTTAATTAGGGTAAGAGAAAGAGGGTTTGAATAAAACAAATAGAAAGAACAAGAGAGAAAGAAAGGGAGATCGAACAAGAGAGGAGAAACGAAGAGGAATAACAAAGCTTGATGATTAGCTTGATTGATCAATTTTTCGGTGGAAGTAGGTTATGGTTATTTTCATGCTACTTGTAGTAAACTCTTAATAGTGAATGATATGTGTTGATAGTATTGTAAACCCTACTATATGCTTAAATGGTATGCTTGCATGATTATGATTATGTGATTTTGATAAAACAAAGCATGATGAAGCTATTGAATCCCAAATCTTGAAAGAATCTTTAATCTATGATATTAATGATGATGCCTTGGTATAAAAGAAGGCTTGATGAATTAAAGTCATGGGATTGATGATGCCTTGGTATAGAGAAGGCTTGATGAACGGATAGAATGAGATTAGCGGATCGGAGTGTCACGTTCCGACACATAGTATTAGTGGATCGGAGTGTCACGTTCCGACACATAGTATTAGTGGGACGGGTGTCACGAACCGACACGTAGAATTAGGGGATCGGAGTGTCACGTACCGACACATATAGGGGATCAGAGTGTCACGTTCCGACACATATAGGGGATCGGAATGTCACGTTCCGACACATATAGGGGATCGGAGTGTCACGTACCGACACATATAGGGGATCGGAGTGTCACGTTCCGACACATATAGGGGATCGGAGTGTCACGTACCGACACAAGAGGAAGAAAGATAATGAATCTTGAAAGATGAATAATATACTCAATCTAATGAACTTAATTCCCAAATGAGTATGGTATTGAGGCTTGAGCCCTCATGAATGAACTTGATGGTAGTTATTGATGATTATAGTACTTGTTGTTGTTACATGTTGAGTTCATAGTTGATTTATGATACTATTGATATATACTGTTCCCTATTTTGAGTTGGCCGATGATATCTACTCAGTACTTGTGGTTGTACTGACCCCCCTACTTTTATGTTTTCTTCTTTGTTATTTGTGTAATGCAGCAAACGTTCCGTCAACTTCAACTCAACAGTAGATCTAGCCAGTCTTCACTTCATCGGAAATTCAGGGTGAGCTAATGCGTCTAGCTTGGACTGGGTCTTCTTCTTCAAGTCTTGATGCCTTGAACTTCCGGCATGGACTAGCTTTTTAGTTATTTTAGTTCTTAGACATTTCTAGTTTAGTAATTTGAGATAGATGTTCTTGTGATGATGACTTCCAGATTTTGGGGATATTAATAATAGTTTTGAATCGTTTTAATTATGAGTTTAAGTCTTCCGCACTAATTTCTGTTATTATAAATTGAAATGTTAAGGTTTAGATGGGTTGGTTCGCTCACATAAGAGGGTAAATGTGGGTGCCAGTCGCGTCCCCGATTTGGGTCGTGACAAACTTGGTATCAGAGCCTTAGGTTCATTGGTCTCATCACACAAGAACAGGTCTAGTAGAGTCTTAAGGAACGGTAGGGGGACGCCTTTACTTTTCCTTGAGAGGCTATAAGACTTTAGGAAAACTCCATTCTTTCATTCTTTCTTTCGTGCTACTACTTGAGTCCAATTGGTATCTAGGCGATACGAATTGGTATCTGACAATCTTCACTCTATTTCGCAGATGGTTAGAACTAGAGCAACGACCGCACCAGCAGCAACAACGGCACAGCAAGAAACATCTGAGCCAGCCACTGGGGCTGTGGCTTGAGGAAGAGCAGCGGCAAGAGGCCGTAGTAGAGGTCGTGGGAGGACGTCCTCTAGAGGAAGAGGACGAGCACCTAGCCCATTTGATGCTAGGGCAGTGACTCCTCCACCGACCGAGGAGGTGATAAGAGAGGGTGAGGAAGGGGAGAATGAACAAGTACAAAATGAGGAAATGCCACCCCAACCTACCCCAAAGATGATCAATCAGGTTCTTGCTTATCTTAGCGGGTTATCCGATCAGGGTCAGGCACCTCCAGTGGTTTCTGCACCAACACCTCCGGTTTCGGAGATACGACATGCGGCTACTATGGCTCCCCGCATGGATGCAACATTGGAGATAGGCATATTTCCACGTCTGACTACTGGGCCTATAATGACAAACGATCAGCATGAACTTTTCAGTAAGTTCTTGAAATTGAAACCTCCAGTCTTTAAGGGTGCAGAATCAGAGGATGCCTACAATTTTCTGGTTGATTGTCATGAGCTACTACACAAGATGGGTATAGTAGAACGGTTTGGTGTCGAGTTCGTGAGCTATCAGTTTCAAGGGAACGCCAAAATGTGGTGGCGTTCACATGCCGAGTGTCAACCAACAGAGGCACCACCTATGACTTGGGAATCATTCTCTACCCTGTTCATGGAAAAGTATATCCCCCGGACTTTGAGGGATAGGAAGAGAAATGAGTTCTTGAGTCTAGAGCAAGGTAGAATGACGGTTAATGCTTACGAGGCTAAGTTTCGCGCACTATCAAGATATGCCACCCAACTCTGTTTCAGTCCACAAGAACGGATCCGCCGTTTTGTGAAGGGGTTGAGGTCAGAATTGCGGATTTCAGCATTACAGATAGCGGCAACGGCAACATCCTTCGAAGAGGTGGTAGACTTTGTGATAGAGGTGGAAGGAGTGAAACCAGATGACTTCACCACGACACCGACATCAAAAAGGTTTCGAAGGGGAGGTGAGTTTAATGGTTCTTACTCTAGAGGACAGAACTCCGGAGGTCACTCAGTTCGACCAATTCAGTCTTCACTACAGACTGTAGTTGGGGGTCCACCTCAGAACGGTCAACACTACTCCGAGAGACCTATGCCTGACTCCAGAGAGTGCTATGGATGTGGGGAGATTTGACATATTAGGAGGAATTGTCTAAAACAGAGTTACAGACCCCCGATAGCTAGAGGTAGAGGTGGTCATGGTAGAGGCCGCTTTTCTAGAGGACGTGGTGGTCGAGGTAATGGTGGTCACCAAAACGGCAGGGGTGATGGGCAAAACGGAGCCACTACTACGCAACATGGTAGGGTCAACGGACAGACAAATAATGGGGCCCATTGCTACGCTTTCCCTGGGAGATCTGAAGCGGAGGCATCAGATGCTGTCATCACAGGTAACCTTTTGATTTGTGATTTCATGGCTTCCGTATTGTTTGATCCTGGATCCACGTTTTCATATGTATCCTCATCATTTGCTAATGGTCTAAAATTACATTGTGAATTACTTGACATACCTATTCGTGTTTCTACTCAGGTGGGTGAGTCGGTGATAGTTGAAAAGGTATATAGGTCTTGTTTGGTGAATTTTGTGGGGAGCAACACTTATGTAGATTTGGTTATTCTAGAAATGTGTGACTTTGATGTAATTCTGGGTATGACTTGGCTTTCTCCGAATTTTGCGATTTTGGATTGTAATGCTAAAACTTTTACGTTAGCCAAGCCTGGGGCAGATCCGTTAGTATGGGAGGGTGACTACACTTCCAATCCGGTGCGTATCATCTCCTTTCTTCGCGCTAAGAAAATGGTGAGTAAAGGGTGTTTAGCTTTCTTGGCACATCTCAAGGATGACACTGCTCAAGTACCTTCGATTGAGTCAGTTTCGGTAGTTCGTGAGTTTTTGGATGTGTTCCCTGCAGATCTTCCTGGTATGCCACCAGATAGGGATATAGACTTCTGCATTGATTTGGAACCAGGTACTCGCCCCATTTCTATACCCCCTTATAGAATGGCTCCCGCAGAGTTAAGAGAGTTAAAGGCACAACTTCAAGAGTTGTTGAGCAAAGGCTTCATTAGACCAAGTGCATCCCCTTGGGGTGCTCCGGTCTTGTTTGTAAAGAAGAAGGATGGGAGCTTTCGAATGTGCATAGATTACCGACAGTTGAACAAAGTAACTATTAAGAACAAGTAACCCATTCCTCGCATTGATGACTTGTTCGATCAGTTACAAGGTGCTTGTGTCTTCTCAAAAAAAGACTTGAGGTCCGGTTATCACCAATTGAAAATACGCGCAACGGATGTGCCAAAAACTGCTTTTCGGACTAGGTATGGGCATTATGAATTTGTAGTGATGTCCTTTGGTCTTACGAATGCCCCTGCTGCTTTCATGAGCTTGATGAATGGGATTTTTAAGCCATATTTGGACCTCTTTGTGATCGTATTTATAGATGATATATTGGTATACTCTAAAAGTAAGAAGGAACATGAGGAGCAGTTGAGAATGGTGTTAGAGTTGTTGAGGAAGAAAAAGCTTTATGCGAAATTCTCCAAGTGTGAGTTTTGGCTAGATTCAGTGTCCTTCTTGGGGCACGTGGTTTCTAAAGATGGGGTGATGGTGGATCCATCTAATAGAGACGGTGAAAAACTGGGTAAGGCCTACTAATGTGTCAGAAATAAGGAGTTTTGTGGGGTTAGCTAGCTACTACCGCCGATTCGTCAAGGGATTCTCTTCTATTGCTTCCTAATTGATGAACTTGACTAAGCAGAATGTTCCATTTGTACGGTCGGATGAGTGTGAGGAAAGCTTTCAGAAGCTCAAGACTTTGTTGACTACCGCACCTATCCTCACCTTGCCGGTAGAGGGTAAGAACTTCATTGTTTATTGTGATGCATCCTATTCGGGTTTGGGTGCAGTGCTAATGCAAGAGAAGAACGTGATTGCTTATGCTTCAAGACAATTAAAAGTGCATGAACGTAACTATCCAACTCATGACTTGGAATTGGCCGCGGTAGTATTTGCATTGAAGCAATGGAGGTACTATTTATATGGGGTCAAGTGTGAAATCTATACGGATCACCGTAGTCTACAGTATGTCTTTACTCAGAAAGATTTGAACTTGATACAAAGGAGATGGATGGAACTACTGAAGGACTACGACATCACTACTTTGTATCATCCGGGGAAGGTGAATGTTGTGGCAGATGCCTTGAGTAGAAAGGCGGGAAGCATGGGAAGTCTAGCTCATTTGCAAGCTTCTAAACGCCCATTGGCTAGAGAAGTGCAGATTTTGGCTAATGACCTCATGAGATTAGAAGTAAATGAGAAGGGAGGATTGTTAGCTTGTGTGGAGGCAAGATCTTCTTTCCTTGACCAGATCAAAGGAAAACAGTTTGATGATGAGAAACTAAGGCGAATTCAAGATAAAGTGTTGCAAGGAGAGGCTAGGGAAGCAATGATCGATGGGGAAGGTGTTTTGAGGATTAAGGGAAGGGTATGTGTACCCTGCATCGATGATTTGATCACCACTATTCTGACAGAGGCTCATAGTTCCGGATATTCTATACATCCTGGTGCAACCAAGATGTATCGCGACCTAAAGCAACACTTCTGGTGGAGTAGAATGAAGCGTGATATTGTTGACTTTATTACCAAGTGTCCAAACTGTCAACAAGTGAAATATGAACACCAAAGGCCCGGAGGAACACTTCAGAGAATGCCCATTCCTGAATGGAAGTGGGAGAGAATCGCGATGGATTTCGTGGTTGGTCTTCCCAAGACAATGGGTAAGTATGACTCGATGTGGGTGATTGTTGATAGGTTAACTAAGTCTGCTCACTTCATTCCTATCAAGGTGACCTACAATGCAGAGAAGTTAGCCAAGATCAACATCTCAGAGATCGTTCGGTTGCATGGAGTTCAACTCTCCATCATATCAGATAGAGGTACGCAGTTTACTTCTAAGTTTTGGAGGACATTACATGCTGAATTAGGTACTAGGTTGGACCTTAGTACTGCTTTTCACCCTCAGACTGATGGTCAGTCTGAGCGAACGATTCAAGTGTTAGAGGATATGCTTTGTGCTTGTGTGATAGAATTTGGTGGCCATTGGGATAGCTTCTTACCCTTGGCAGAGTTTTCATACAATAATAGCTATCACTCGAGTATTGATATGGCTCCATTTGAAGCATTGTATAGGAGGAGGTGTAGATCTCTCATTGGGTGGTTTGATTCATTTGAGGATAGACCTTGGGGTACTGACCTCTTGAGGGATTCGTTAGATAACGTGAAGCGCATTCAAGAAAAGCTTCTAGCGGCGCAAAGTAGACAAAAGGAGTATGCAGACCGAAAGGTTAGAGACTTGGAGTTCATGGAAGGTGAACAAGTCTTGTTAAAGGTTTCACCCATGAAAGGGGTGATGCGGTTTGGCAGAAGAGGTAAGCTAAGTCCAAGGTATATTGGACCATTCGAGGTACTAAAGCGAATAGGGGAGGTGGCTTATGAATTAGCCTTGCCCCCAGGGCTGTCCAGAGTGCATCCAGTGTTTCATGTGTCCATGTTGAAGAGATACCACAGAGATGGAAACTACATCATCCGTTGGGATTCAGTTTTGTTGGATGAGAACTTGACTTATGAAGAGGAACCGGTTGCTATATTAGATAGAGAGGTTCGCAAGTTGAGGTCGAGAGAGATTGGATCCATCAAAGTTCAATGGAAGAATCGACCGGTTGAAGAGGCTACTTGGGAGAAGGAGGAAGATATGTAAGAAAAATACCCACATCTGTTTACTGATTCAGGTACTCCTTTTCGCCACTGTTTTTCTTCTTTTGATCGTTCGGGGACGAACGATGGGTAAATTGGTATCTATTGTAACGACCTGTTTAGTCGTTTTGAGCAACAAATTTTATTTCTGGAAAACACTGGCTGGGACGACGGATGTAACGACGGACCGTCGTGGTCACGACGGCCCGTCGAAGAGGTTTCATTCCATGACACTTAGAATTCTTAAATGGGATACTGAAAATCGACTCTCTGTAAATTGTGACGGACCTGCAGGACGTGCCGTCACATCCACGACGAACCGTCGTGAGTTCCCGTTGCAAAACACTTCAACTTTTGAGAATTTGGTATAAGAAACGAGTTTCTGACCGTCAGGACGGAGGTGCAGGACGGACCGTCACAGGGGTGACGGGCCGTCACAGCTCACCTAGATTTTGGGAGGCTGCGACGACCTGCGTGACGGACCATCGCAGGCACGACGGGCCGTCACAGGTTGCGCAAATCCCAGGCAGAATGGGATTTCTTCACACGTTTTAAGGGACGTTTTGGACTATTCTTTCCTTAATTATAAAGATTGAGGGTTTATATTAATAACTCAAATCCTTGAGGGATAAAAGAGGTAACTTTGGGTTAATTAGTGGGGTTTTATTGTCCTCTTTTACACTTAATTATATGTTAATTAGGGTAAGAGAAAGAGGGTTTGAATAAAACAAATAGAAAGAACAAGAGAGAAAGAAAGGGAGATCGAACGAGAGAGGAGAAACGAAGAGGAATAACAAAGCTTGAGGATTAGCTTGATTGATCAATTCTTCGGTGGAAGTAGGTTATGGTTATTTTCATGCTACTTGTAGTAAACTCTAAATAGTGAATGATATGTGTTGATAGTATTGTAAACCCTACTATATGCTTAAATGGTATGCTTGCATGATTATGATTATGTGATTTTGATAAAACAAAGCATGATGAAGCTATTGAATCCCAAATCTTGAAAGAAACTTTAATCTATGATATTAATGATGATGCCTTGGTATAAAAGAAGGCTTGATGAATTAAAGTAATGGGATTGATGATGCCTTGGTATAGAGAAGGCTTGATGAACGGATCAAATGAGATTAGCGGATCGGAGTGTCACGTTCCGACACATAGTATTAGTGGATCGGAGTGTCACGTTCCGACACATAGTATTAGTGGGACGGGTGTCACGAACCGACACGTAGAATATGGGGATCGGAGTGTCACGTACCAACACATATAAGGGATCGGAGTGTCACGTTCCGACACATATAGGGGATCGGAGTGTCACGTTCCGACACATATAGGGGATCGGAGTGTCACGTACCGACACATATAGGGGATCGGAGTGTCACGTTCCGACACATATAGGGGATCGGAGTGTCACGTACCGACACAAGAGGAAGAAAGATAATGAATCTTGAAAGATGAATAATATACTCAATCTAATGAACTTAATTCCCAAATGAGTATGGTATTGAGGCTTGAGCCCTCATGAATGAACTTGATGGTACTTATTGATGATTATAGTACTTGTTGTTGTTACATGTTGAGTTCATAGTTGATTTATGATACTATTGATATATACTGTTCCCTATTTTGAGTTGGCCGATGATATCTACTCAGTACTTGTGGTTGTACTGACCCCCCTACTTTTATGTTTTCTTCTTTGTTATTTGTGTAATGCAGCAAACGTTCCGCCAACTTCAACTCAACAGTAGATCTAGCCAGTCTTCACTTCATCGGAAATTCAGGGTGAGCTAATGCGTCTAGCTTGGACTGGGTCTTCTTCTTCAAGTCATGATGCCTTGAACTTCCGGCATGGACTAGCTTTTTAGTTATTTTTGTTCTTAGACATTTCTAGTTTAGTAATTTGAGATAGATGTTCTTGTGATGATGACTTCCAGATTTTGGGGATATTAATAATAGTTTTGAATCGTTTTAATTATGAGTTTAAGTCGTCCGCACTAATTTCTGTTATTATAAATTGAAATGTTAAGGTTTAGATGGGTTGGTTCGCTCACATAGGACGGGTTGAAATGTTAAGGTTTATAAATTGAAATGTTAAGGTTTATAAATTGAAATGTTAAGGTTTATAAATTGAAATGCCAGTCGCGTCCCCGATTTGGGTCGTGACAATTATGTAATAGACAATTAGGAAAGGATCATAGGCCCTTATTCAATATAGCTCATTGTTTGGCCTAAACAAAAGAAAACCAAATGAAATTTATCCTTTTTTGATCCAAGTGATTTGAGCTTAAACTAGATATTTATTTTTCACCCAAACTAATCTTTTCAAAGAAAAATATGTTGGACGTGGTCCCTCCTTGGACATGTGCACCTCAGCTTATCCCAAAAGCAAAAGTTGAGGGTGGCTAATGTAGTAAACAACCCTTTTTATGACCCTGACCCATCTTTGGGTATTGTGTACTTTGACTCATGGCAAAGCACTGAGTTGAGGGTGGCTATTATGAGGAATGCTCTGGAAACTGGGGTTGAAAGAACAAAGAAAGAGAAAGAACAAAAGTAATGTTACTCAACAGTAAGTTGAAAGAAAAGTAAAACAAAAAAAATTCAAAAAAATGTACAAAAAATACAAGAAAGAAAATAAGAGAGTCCCTTACACAAATGAAGAAAGAAGGGAAAACAACAAGGTGAAAGAATATGAGAAACTGGACAAAATAAAATGATAAAAAATGGTATGTTTAGCAGATATGTCAAGGAGGGCAAAAAGTAACTAAAGTATACCTAGATATACCCTACCTGACCCTGAGCCTATCTTTCAAGCTAAGAAAGTCCTATCGTGACCCTAAGAGTTGTATAGCGAATTTAAAGCAGTTAAAATAAGGGCAAGCTAATGGCAATATGTATGATTGAGTGTGAATTTGTGTTGAGATTGAGTGTTGAAAATTTATCCTTATACTCAAACTTGAATCATTGTGTGAAAAATGAGGATTTTGTTTTGAAGTGAGGACACTAGTTGCAATTCTAGAAATATTAGTACCTCGGTGAGGAATTGAAGAGGATAGGTGTTAGTGCATGGTGAGTCTATCTCATGGTCTGATGCCACATAATTCAAGCCTAATAGTGATGGAATGCATATGAATGATGAGATTGATCGTGATTGATAGCCAAATCATAGCGAAAGATAAAACATGGATACTATTGTACTAAGATTTTGTATTAAGTCATAGTGCGTCGCTTGAGGACAAACAACGAATTTATGTTGAGGGTGTTGATATACCGTGGTTTCACGGTATTATTAATACTTTTTCCTTTAGTTTAGTGTGTCCAAAAGCCCTTTTCTGCTAATTTTTATGTAAATTTCTCTTTATTAGCAGGAAATCTGTCTAAAAGAGGAATGCGAAGGTTTTTGAGCGAGAAATACAGAAAAGTACCACCTACAGAGCTTTTGACGGTTCGTCGTGCAAGTGACGTTCCGTAGGTGGCATCGTTGTGCAGCTGCTGAAGGAAGATAAGGAAGTCTGACCAAGTGTGAGGTTACAGAGTGTGTGACAGACCGTCATAGCCATGACGGCCCGTCCTGCTGGTTCGTCATGAAGTTTAGAGAAGTAGTCCCAGTACCCAAATTTCAAGAGTTTAAGTGTTTTGGAACGGATACACTCGACGGACCGTTGTGCCTGTGACGATCCGTCTTACCTGCCGTCGAGGGTAATGGAGAGAGTAGTAGAAGAAATTGCATAAGTATGGGACGACGGAGTCCATTATGATCCGTCGTGACCACGACGATCCATCATGTGGTCCGTCGACCCAGCCGCGTTTTGACAGATTTCCATCTAATAGAGTCATTATTTAGTTAGGTTTTTATTTTTTTATATATAGTTTGAAAAAATCTCGTTTGTGAGACTCTTGTAATTAGATCCTTGATCATTGTTAGACTCCTTGATCATTGTTAGACTCCTTGATCATTGTTAGATCCTTGATCATTGTTAGACTCCTGATTGTTTTTTAGACCCTTTGAGAGACTCTTGTAATTGATTCTTGGTGATTTTTGTTTATTAATGTAGCAAATTTTTGGATTTTACTCTTTCTCATTGAAGTAAGTGCATTATTTCTTATATTATATATTTGAATTTTGTGATTATGACTATGGTAACTAAACTCCATAACAAGGGTTGTGGGAACCATGGGCGAATAATGAGGTAACAATTAACTAAACTAAAAAATCTAGAGTAGTGTCGTGCGTGTATTGATAATTCTTTCGCTTAGAAATCTTTTTAACGGATGGCCAACGTTAGAACTCGGCTTAAAGCTACTTGCCGGACCAAGGAGGTAGATTATAGAAAAGAATTATAAACAATTTTTTACTGTATACTATCTAATAGGCTAGTATTGATTGGTACGAGGTAATAACTTATTCAAATATCGAATACGATGCTTAATATGAGGTAAAGATATGGGTTAGTATAGCAACACACGTAGCCAGACCAAGGTGAGGAGTGATATTTTCAAGATGGCGGACCAAGGATTTAGAAATACATAACTTATCACTTTGCATGCAAGATACTAGAAAAGAATTATTATAGTTAGAATTATCAAGTTATGAAACTTTAGGGAACACGTAAACCCTAGTTACTTTTATTAATTGATTAAACTCCGATATTCGAAGCTGTTAAGTGTCTCGTTTAATTTTGCTAGTTATTTTTATTTTTTCAGTAATAGAAAACCCCCCTTTTATAATTTTTGCTTTCCAAGGAAGTAATTGACTGAACAATATTAATAATAGATTAAAGTTAAGTCTAAACTATTTTCCTAGTGGGAACGACCCCAACCTCACTAGTTGGGTTATTTACTTGACGCGACCGCTTTACTTGTTATTTGAGAAGTATGTTTCAGCATATCAATACTTGATCGATGTGACATCCGGGTAACCCCCTAGACGTAATCGGCGGCGTCATCCTCTTTAAAGACTAATACTAGCTTCTTAGCTTACATCATTACATTCATATGTCAAAGTTAGAAGAAATTTAAAACATTTTACTACTTCTACATTGATATTTACATAGACCTCTACAGACATGTAATAGATATAAATAGAGTATACAATGACCCTTCGTATAGGAAGATTACTTAGTCTTCTACTTTTATTCCACATAAATATATAAAAGAACACAGAATAGTCTCAAAATAGTTTTCTCATCTCATAACCTTTTAATAACAATATATCAAATTGGGCGTAGCCCCTACATCAATGTAACAAGACCACAAATAGTTCATACAACGTTTAATATCCAAATGAAAAGGAAAGAAACATAATAGGATTAATAGTAAAACAATTTCATAGCTTGATATTGGTATTGCCCTTAGAAAGTGAGGACCTACCCAACTTGGATGATAAAGAATTCCAAGTCTTCTTCAAAGTCGTCTTCGAATGTCCTTCAACCACCGGAACCTAAAATGTTTGGGAAAAGGTATAAAATGATGTAGTACAACACTTGTACTAAGTATGAGAAAATACGCGCACACATCTTGAAATCATGCTAAGAAAAGGGATATATCATAAAGGTATGAAATTTACATTGAAAAGCTTTATGCGCATTCAATAAGACCATAACAAGAAATTAGACACATTCATTCAGTCCAAAGCATGTATACATAAAACCAACAATAATAAGTCTAGTCGAGTCAACATGCATATCATCTAATTGAATTTATAGTCAACCAACTCTATCTTCAAGTTATAATAGCAACAAGCATGAATAAGAGTTCATTAGAACCTAACCAAAGCAAGGAAATTATGCATGAACCCCTATAATGTCAACAAATATAATGACTAAGAAAAGCCTCATAACCTTACTCAATCAAGTAACCCAACAAGAATCATGACCAACCTCCTACGTCACATAGAATTGAATTTAAGTGTACATATTATCATACTTTAACAACGTAGACCAACACATATGAATAAGCGACAACAATAAACATAAAGTATAAACACCGTGCAAGTTCATCATATATATATATCATGTACCATCATAAGCATATTCATACATAATAGCATCCTCCTAAGACTTCCTTCAATGCTAACTAGTGCAATGTTTAGGTAGAGTGCAATACCACTACCTATACTAAGTTAAACCCCTTAGGTTCTATTTGTAAGAGTTCATTCCATTAATTAATTTTACCTTTGTGAATATCTTTACCAAACCAACATACACCACATGATTTATTGTGGGATCCGTGTCATGGAACCCTACGCCGAAAGTAGGACGACTACTTGCCAATGTATTACAAAGACATGAACATAGTAACTATGTGGATTTATAGGCTAGTAATCCTGTAAGGGCAAAATAGTTCAAGAACTAGGAGTATAGTTGTGACCATCTTCATGATACATGAATTGTACTTTCCAATCTCAAGAGTACATTGTTGATCCTACCTTCTCTATGTGGTAAGGGACATTCCTCACTCCTGTTCACTTAGAGCTAAGCTAGAGTCCATTTTGAAATGTCTTTAATGTCTTTAGTATCACCATAAATTTATGTAGGTCATAGATTATAACCCAAGCATGAGTATTTGAAGCCCTTAAACCCTTCTATAGCTTGGCCTTTAGTGGAGTTCTTAAGTAGAGAGAGAAGGAAGAGAGTTTGGGTTTGTCAGTTAGTAGATCTTAGATTAGTCTAATGGGGTTGAGGTATTTATATGGGGTGTGAATTATCTTAATTAGACTTCCCTAAACCCCATAGAAATGACCTAACCCTTAATTAATTAATTGGAACCAACTAAAAAGGTGGAGCAAAGTGAGGCCCTCACATACGAGACCTAGACCAACGGTCCATCCGTGCTGCACTTCGTCTATGAGTTCAGAGGCTGATCCAAATGGACCATTAGCCAAAATGGCTAAGTGTCTCGAAGGATGGAATCGATATCCCATCGATCCACGCACGCCCCGTCGCTTCACCTTGTGAGTGCACACTACCCAGACGTTGCTTTTGACCCCAAAGCGAAAGGGTCCTCCTCAATGGTCCTTGATTGGTCCTTAGGTAGTCGTGCCCAGACGTTTCGATCATGAATTTATCAAAACACATGTTAGAAAACCTTCTAGTAACTTTCATGAATTTCCAACTTCTAAAATCTAGTTAAATAGGATAAGGGACGCTAGTACCTTCATTAACTAGTTTCCGAACGTTATTGACGTTCTTGGACGTTTTGGTTTTATACTTCCTAAATTACTTATATTCATAAAAATGACCCTTAATATAGTATATACACCTTTTGACACTTACTTTAGGCTCTTGAACACATCTTAGATTTTCAAAGTATTACATTATCCCCTCCCCCCCCATTTAGGAACATTCATCCCCGAATGACACTATAAATCTTTTGAAGGAAGAAATAGACTCAAGACTAGCAACCTAACCGATAACAACATGAGTTACAACGTCAATCATATACCTTACACAAGGTAATTCAAAAGGCTTCAATTATTGAACATAAGGCTCAACATCATATTATCATGAATATACTTCTCACAACAACAATAGCTCAACATAACATTTATGAGTCAATTATGCATAATTTCAACTAATTAACATGCTACATATCATTTCATAAAGGCTCACCGTATCAAAATACACAACATAACTCAAACAAGAAAAATTGCAAATTATTAGCATTCTTCACTGTAAGTAATTGTACAAACATCTAAAAATGCACATTTTGCTTCACCAAAAATCAAGAACCTTCAATTTTTAGTCATTATTTTGATAATTAATAGAAATAACTAACTTTACTTATCAAAAAAATGAGGGTAACAGGACTTTATGTTGGCCTCGGCATCCCATGTTGCACCCTTAACCAGGTGATTCTTCCATAACTTGACTATGAAGGATTTGAATATAAACTTCCTCATAAAATAAGTTATCCTTCACACCAAGACCCTTAATATGAAGAATAGATTCAGAATCCTGATATTATTTTAAGCATAGAACCATTGAAAACCGGATGAATCGAAGCCAATTCATTACGCAACCTTACCTCATAAGCAACCTTAACATGCAAGATTTCATAGGGAGCCAAAATAACAAGTGAACTTCTCTTTCTTTACAAATGTAACTACCCCTTTCATAGGTGAAATTTTAAAATATACCTTCTCACCTTCTTCAAACTCTAAATTCCATCTCCTAGGATCGGCAGAAGCCTTTTGCCAACTATTGGCCATTTGCAACCGGTTCATTATAATATGAACTTTCTCCAAAGTCTTATAAATCAAATCAGTACCAAGAAGTGAAAACTCACCAACTTCAAACCATCCAATATGATATCTATGCCCCTCTACCATACAAGGCTTCATAAGGGGCCATGGATATAGATGAATGGGACATATTATTGTAAGAAAACACCACCAGTGCAAAATGCTTATCCTAACTTCTTTTTGAAATCACTAATATAAGCCCTAAGCATATCTTCAAGGGTTTGAATAGTTTGCTCCGCTTGATCTTCCGTTTGGGCATGAAAAGTGGTACTTAATTTCACGTTAGTATCCAACCCTTCTTGGAATGAACACCAAAACCTAGATGTGAATATTGCACCCTGATTCTATATGATGTGTAACGGAATACTATGGTGACACAAAATCTCATCTATGAAGATCCTTGCATGATCTTCCGCCGAATAAGTAGACTTTACGAGAATGAAATGAGCGGATTTGATCAACCTATCAACACTCACCCATATAGAGTCATATTTCTTTATAGTTAGAGGTAAATCTTCAACGAAATACGTATAGATGTGTTCAAACTTAAAATAAGAACTTGTATTTAATGAAGTAAACCACCCAACTTTTTATGTTCGTCTTTGACTTGTTGGAAATTTTGACACTTAGCAACAAATTCTGCTATGTCCTTTTTCAAACCTTCTAACCATAACACCTCCATAAGTTCATGGTACATATTTGTCGAACCCGTATGAATGGAGTAACCGGACACATGAGCTTCTTGAAGAATTTAGTTCCTCAAACCATCTACAATGGAAACACACAACCTTCCTTGACACCTCAAGACACCATCCCCCAGGAGAATGACTCATTAAGCTTACCAAGAACTGATTGCAGCAACTCCATCATTGATTAATCAAGGTATTATTTAGATTTCACCTCGCTAACCAAAGATGACTCGAAGTTATGATGGATCATATAACCACTATCTATATAATCTTCAAACCTCACCCCCACTCTATAAAATTATGAACATCTCTCACTTGGTTGTTTTGATTCATATGCTTGAGACACACTACCCATCGATAACCGACTGAGAGCATCCACAACCACATTGGCCTTGCCGGGGTGATAGAGAAAACTCATGTCGTAATCCTTCAACAATTCAAACCACCTTCTTTGTTGGAGAATTGCCTGCTTTTGGGTAAACACTTAGTGGAGACTCTTGTGGTCGGTATACACATCAACATCAACACCATACAAGTCATGCCTCCATATTATAAAGGCAAAAACCACGACTGTTAACTCAAGATCATGTGTTGGATAGTTCTTCTAATGCACCTTAAGTTGTCTAAAAGCATAGACGATTACTTTCCCATGTTGCATAAGCAAAAACCCTAAACCCACTCGGGATGCATTACAATACACAACAAATCCCTTTATATCCTCCGGTAAAGTCAACATAGGAGCGGAAGTAATCTTTCCTTTCAAGATTTGGGAGCTTCTCTGACATGCCTCCGACCACTTTAATTTCTTACTCTTTTGGGCCAACGTTTTCTAGGGAGATGCAATGGTTGCAAAAGCATCCACAAACTTCCGATAATAACCCGCTAGGTCTAAAAAACTCTTAATGTTTGTTGGAATCAATGGTGTAGGCCAATTCATAACATCCTCGGTTTTCCTTGGATCAACCTCAACTCCCTCACTAGGGATGATATGACTAAGAAATGCTACTAACCTCAACCAAAACTCACATTTTCTATACTTGGAAAATATTTGGTTGTCCTTAACCACTTTTAACAGTACCATCAAATGGGCCATGTGGTCACCCTCATTTTTTATATATAGCAAGATGTTATCAATTAAGGCAATGACAAATGAATCTAGGTAACTTCTAAACACTCTATTCATGCGATCCATCAATGACACCGGCGCATTAGTGAGATCAAACGACATTACTAAGAACTCATGCTGACCATATTTAGTTTGAAATGCCCTTTTTTGTGTATCCTCACTTCTCACCCTAAGTTGGTGATACCCCGATCTCAAGTCAATCTAAGAAAAGTAGCTTGCCCATTAGAGTTGATATAAAAATCATCAATCCGAGGTAGAGGATACTTTTTCTTAATATTAACTTTGTTGAGTTGACGATAAACAATGCACATTCGAAAGGACCCATAGTTCTTTACAAACAATATTGTAGCACTCCATGGAGAAATACTAGGTCCAATGAGTCCTTTGTCAAGTAAATATTTGGGTTGAGGCTTCAACACATTCAATTCGGCCAGATGCATCCATAAGTAAAAATTGAAAAGGTTTTTTGTATCTGGTAACAAATTGATACCAAAATTAATTTCTTTTTCGGGACGAATACCGGGATGATCAGTAGGAAAGACGCTTGGAAATTCCCTCACTACAGGGACCGACTCGATGGGAGGAATTTCGGTGTATAAATCTTGGACTCGTAATATATTGTATAAACACCCTTTAGAGATCATTCTTCATGCTTTCAAACAAGACATGATACGTCCTCTATGGATAAAACTATCCCCCATCCACTCTAAACTGGGCTCATTTGGAAAGTTAAATTTCACCACCCTCGTTCAACAATCTATCGAGGTAAATAAAGCATTCAAGCAATCCATTCCTAAAATGACATCAAAATCAAAAATATCAAGTTCCACTAGTTAAACATAAGAAACTCTATTGGGAAACATTATAGGACAATTTCTATACACCCTTCTTGCAAGAAAAGCCTCAACCATTACGATAGACACTATAAAAGGTTCATCTAAAATGTCAGGTAAGATATCAAATTTCTTAGATACCAAGGGAATACCAAAATATAATGTAGCACCTGTATCATTTAAAGAATACACATCAATAAAAAATTTCAACGTATCGGTCACCACGTTGGGAGAAGTCTCTTGATCACCCCTAGAGCGGATAGCATAAAAGAAATTCTTCTTCAGAGTATCAGTAGAACAACTTGGTTGGAACTATCCTTGTCTTCACCCCCCACATATGGGCACTCTGGAACATTGTGACCACATTTACCACAAAAAAAACAATTATCCGTCCCCTTAAGACAATCACTATAGCGTTTCTTACCACATTTTCCACAAATTGGCTTCTTGGTTTGTGAACTTGTATGCCTTCCCTTCTTACGCTTAGTATTAGACAGCTAATAATCCCACTACTTGGGTAACTTTAAAAGATCATGACTCGAAACCCTCTTATTGAACCTACACTTATCTTGAATCTCAATCCTACCCCTTGAAAAACCACCATCAAAAGATTTTTCCCTCTTGGCATCGCTACTCTTCATCTTAAACCATTCCTTTTCCTTTTTTTGAGCATGAACCATGAGAAAATAAATGTTCATATTGTCATGTAGCATATCGGAATGACACACCTCCTTGAGAAAGCTTGATGAACTCTACCACCTTTGCTTTCATCTTCTCCCTAGGAAAAAACCTATCGAGAAAAGCCTTCTTGAAAACATCCAACGTCACCGGTCCACCCCTTAATGACCTATTGTCCCTACTTTTGACATACCAAGTTTAGGCCACATCTTTGAGTTGGTAAGTGGCTAACTCGGACATATTACTTGTAGTTAACCCCATCGCATAAAGGACCTTGTAGATTTCATGAATGAACTCTTTGGGATCTTCTTTAACATTGGACGCATAGAAAGTAAGAGGATTCATCCTAGTGAAATCCCTTAGACAGGAGGCCATGGTAGCAGCTTGTTGTGTGATCGTGGTATAACCTCCCAAGTAGCTTGACTCATCATGTCTTGAGCTTGAGTAGTTAAGGCTTGAACATAGGTAGTAATTGCTTGGGTCATGTGGAAAGGAGCAGGCTTGATCATTATTCACATCCTCCTCAAGAGGAGGATCTTGATCACCATAGGGAGGAAATCCCGCATTGCCAATCTATTCTTCAGTTCTTTGTTCCACATTCGTTCGAGTATTTATAGCCTATAATAACAATAACATGATAAGATGCAAAAGCACATTGAGCTAAAACTCCAAAGGCACGATATTAGACTTCCAAGAAAGTGAGAGTATCCTATGCATGTCAAAGATTCCTATTAGTAAGTGTGGCGCGCTTCACAATTATGAATACAAACCTTTATAGATGTGGTTGTGAGAAACATCGAATAAAAGATTTTTAACCTCTTGCTCTAATATCAAATTTGTTACATCAAGGAAAACCCCATAGATGCAACCTTGTTGTCGTCCTCTTTGAGGACTAAGACTACCCTCTAGGCATTCATATTTACATTCTTAGGTCAAAATTAGCAGAAATTTAAAA